>WUAM01000334.1:8800482-8818898 GCA_024336885.1 Actenoides hombroni | reverse complement strand
ACTCCCTGGCAGCTTGAAAATTTACGTTATTATTATTATTATTATTATTATTATTATTATTATTATTATTATTAAGCTGAGAATGTGCATATGTTCATGGCAGGTCTGTCTTTAGCAATAACATCACAAAACATTATGGAGGAGGTGTGAAAATGTATCTGTGGGAGAGTGAGTCTTTGTGTGTGTATGTGTGTGGTAATCATAATCAGTCACAATGTATTTCTGCCTTGGGGTACACAAGCTGAAAGAAAGGTTGAGAACCACTGTTATAGATAATCCTCTGTAATGATTTTCCTTTCTTCAGGACAATCTTGACAACAGCACCTTGCCCTAGGAAAGTTTTCTTTGATCCATTCTGTGACTGAAATACAAATTCCCTATTTTTCGTTTGCCTCTCTTCAAATTAATGATCCCTGCAATAAGGGTGTCCTGACCAGGAATGGTTTCTCCAAACAGATTAAAAGAAATAACAAAACTAAAACTATGGATCGGGAATTGGGTCTAAAAGGTGAGAGGGTACTTGATATTTGCTTTCCTTTACGTTGTTTTGAGGATGTTGTCATGTCTACAGATAGACCATCAGATATTATTTCACTTATCAAGAATATAGACAATCAACATTATTAGGGACAGAGGAGAGCTGAGGGGTTTTAATACATAATGCTCTATTACAGAGACAATTTTCATGAAAAAATTATGCGAAGTAGCATATGAACATGGATACGAAAAGCAAGCTGTTAGCACATCTCCGTGGCCTGGTAAATTTATTTACAGTTTGGTAAAAAATATGTCTTTTTGTGGTTGTATTAAAGAATCTGATAAATCTGTCCACTGCTGATATAGTTACACAGAAGTCAAAATGTCTGCAAATGCTACAGAACTGAATCCCAATCAGGTATCTTAAATATGTGCCTCATACCATTTGAGATGCCTGATAAAATTCAAGGCATTTTCATGGTTATAATAGATTTAGCACACAATCACAGCAGACTCAGGCTCCTCTGGAAGTGGCAGCAAAAGGCAAGATAAATTTTACCTGCTTAAACCGACAGCATACACTTATACTTAGACAATAGAATCCTCCCTTTATAGCTTAGATGTATTTTTCCATGACTGTCTTTCTGCATTCTTTTGTCTTAAAAACTTAAATATAAAATACTTAACCCTATGCCCTCAACCAAAAAAAACAAAACCCAAACACCTACCCACACTACTTTCCTAATATCAAGCTGTGTTTTTCTGGATTATTTGTCTCCTTTTCCTCAAAAAACGGACAGCTGATCAAGGCAGCAGGACTGTGAGTATGGTGATTCTAGGACTTGTTGGCTAACTGCATGCTGTCCCCTAAGTCCCCTCAAGATCCATACTAACTGTAAACAAGGATAAATATATCTTAACTGTATCCCTTTCAAGTTCCTATTTCTTCACCTACAATTTTCCTTTAGTGAAATCTACAGAACAAATCATCTGGAAATATATTTGTTTTCCTCCTTGTCTAAAGCTAGAAAGACCACTGGAGAACATCTAGTCCAAACCTCTGCTCAAGCAGTCACCTAAAGCAGGGCATTGCTCAGGGCGATGTCCAGTTAAGTTTTGAATAGTTTCAAGGATGGAAACTCCACAACATCCCTGGGTGACCTGTGTCATTTTTTGACCACCTTCAGGGTAAATAAAAGAAAATCTACTTTCTAATGTTTAATACAACTTTCTGCATTTCAGTTTGTCTCCTTTGCTTCTTGTCCTCTTACTGAGCACCACTGAGAAGAGTTTGCCTCCATCTATTTTAGTCCCCCTAAATGCTCCACCATATATATATGCACACGGATAAGATCCTTCAGAGCTTTCTCTTCTCTTCTCCAGCCTGAACAGTCCCAGTTCTCACAGACTTTCCTCATACACAAGATGCTCCAGTCTTGGTCCACTCTGTCTATGTCTCCAATACTGCTTACCCCAGTACTCAACACATCAGTGTTTTCTTACTGTGCAAGAAAGACATTGAGGTATTGAAATGAGTCCAGAGAAGGGCAACGAAGCTGGTGAGCAGTCTAGAGAACATGTCTTATGAGAAGCAGCTGAGGGAACTGGGATTGTTTAGTCTGGAGAAGAGGAGGCTGAAGGGAGACTTTGTTGCTGTCTACTGCTACCTGAAAAGGAGGTTGTAGTGAGGTGGGTGTTGGTCTCTTCTCCCAAGTAACTAGTGGTAAGAAGAGAGGTAACGGGCTTAAGTTGCATCAGGGAAAGTTTACAGTGGACATTAGGAAAAATTTATTTACTGAAAGAGTGGTGAAGCCTTGGAACAGACTGCCCATGGAGGTGGTGGAGTCACCATCCCTGGAGGTGTTAAAAAAATGTGTAGATGTGACACTTCAGGACATGGTTTCGTGGTCATGATAATGTTAGGTAGACAGTTGGTCTTAATGATCTTGGAGGTCTTTTCCAACCTTAATGATTCTATGATTCTGTGCCAAGCTCCTTCCCAGCTCGCTAACCTCCAGCTTGTGCTGGTACTTTGAATTATTCCTCCCCAAATATAGGACTTGGTACTGTTGTCGAACTTTAGGAGGTTCCTATGGGTCCAGTTCTTCAGCCTGTTAAGGACACTGAATAATAGAACAACCCTGATGAAATGTAGTGTTGTATAGTCACAAGAGTATCCACATGCCAACTTGTAATAAGCCAGCAAAAACTTAAGGCAAATCATCTTTTGACATCTGAGTGTAATGACAGTTAAGAAAAATAATGTAACATTGTTTGGGACCGAATGAACCTCTATCTTGAATGATATAAAATGAAAGAGAAGTGGAGATCTTTAAGCCCTTCCATGAAATGGATGCTTTTCTGTTTTTTTCACCAAGCACTTGACCATTCTTTCTGAACACTAGATAATCTGTTTCTTAAATAACCACAGTGATTTCCTGATACTAAAATAAGGAAAAAAATTCAAATACATATATAGACTTGTATTATCACTTTGGTATTTTCTCAAGATAGACAATAGCAAAGGATTTCTCCTTTTCTTAACTCCATTGTTATAGGAACAAAAAGTTCACTCAGCATCTTTATTGACTTTGGAGTGGCAAGCAAATACAAAAATAAAATCAGCACTTTCAGTTCAACAGCTGTAAGGTTTTTTCCTCCAAATAGCAGACATTAATACCAGATAATTCATAATTAGTAATTTTAATAATATATTTCTAAATGTTAAAATCAGTGTTCCCTTCTAGCATAAGATATATTTCAATGTGGTAGATCTGTCTTTGCCTTCACCAGAGCATGTCAACCTCTAAATAGAGGACAGAGTATTGAGAACCTTGTTCACTTTCCATGCTCAATTAACCTTAAGTCTCTCTTTGGAGTACATGCTATCAAATGTGTCAAACATGCAATGGTTTTCTGATGCAGATTTCAGCTTATTCGACATTTAACTGGGATTATCAAATTTATTTGATCAATATTTTTATTAGTTATGACTATCTAATCATTCTTACTTTACTCATTTTGGTCAGGTTAAATTCAAAATCTGCTTTTCATGAAACAAAATGAATAACCAATCCAGGAAATATGATATTGCTGAGAGTAAATGTAACTTTCATGAAGGTTTGCAGTTTATTCCTACACCAAGAAAGTCAGCAATGCTTTTGAACTAGCTTATACGTTTTTTTTTTTAAGCCCTTTCTTCCAGTGCCTGGCTTTACAAATTAAAATAAGCTTGCTCCAACATTAAATTTTGAGATGTTTACTACCTTAAATCAGGAAAATGTAGAGAAAGCAAAGGAATTTTATGTGATAAACAAATTAAATTACTATATCCCAGGGCTACCAAATAAGTGTGTGGAGCCACAGAAACAATTCACTGTATTTGTAATATTTTGTTTAGAAAAAAGGAACATAATGTTGATATGTAAGTAACAAAGAATTAAATCATCATGGAAGCTGTGGAACTGATTTCTTGTTTTCTTATCCGTCAAAAATACCAGATACCGAGTGGTGTCTATGAAGACTGATCTTTAGGGAGCAAAGCTGACAACATTAGAGAGTATTGAGTTAGTGTCCCCACAAAGGAGATCAACCAAGTTTGTATTTCAGGAGCCATTTAAGCTCAAACTGTTGCTGACAGCATCATTATTCAATTACTTATTCACATGATGGTAGCAAATTAGAAGCAGGGTTCATGTCACCGGGTGCTACCCATAGTTAAAATACACAGATATATATGCAGATTTTTTTTCTCCAAATCTTTGAGACATTCATGGAAACAACCCCCAGGTCAACTCCTCTTCCTCTGCTTTCACACATAGAGAGATGTTGGCAACAGGTTTAATATTTAGATGAAGACAAACAGGACACAAGAGTAAGCATTAGAGTCAAAGGACTGTTAAATGGTAAACCAGATATTTTGGTTGTGAGCATCTGAAAAAATCAAGACTTCATGATCCTTGCCAATATGTCCCAGTGGAGAAGGAGACATCTCCTTAAAAAGCCATCTGCTTTTCCTTTATACTCTAATGGATTAGAATCCATTAGAAAACACAGAAATAATATATATTTAAAGAATCTCAGTGCATTACTGGGAACTATTAATCCTCTAGGTGTGTTATATACATGAGGGGTGAATGGTGTTTTTGTTTTTTCCGTCCTTTTATCATGAAGATGGAATGCAGTAAATACACTGATAAGCTTTCAAGAAGAATTTGTACAGCTGAAACCCAAAAGCTAGTGACTGGAGCTGAAGGAGTAATGTGCATGCACACATTAAAAGTGAAATTTCTCAGATGAAGTCAAGCAGCTCAGGGGAGACAAGGTTAACAGCTTTAAGACCATAATGTTGCTGAGCCTTTTGTTGTCATAGTAGTCTTAACAACAGTCAAGGACTGAACTCTCCATTTATAACTCACACAAACCCCCTTTTCAATAATCCTTTGACTAGCACAGGCAGTTCGACTTGGAAGAGATTTGCAGTTCGAGAGAGCACCTGGCAGTGTCTGTGCTGAAAGTTGAGACTTTTTCTACAGAAAGCACAAAAACCTATGTCTTTTACAAGTCCTTGGGAACAGCTGAATGCTTTAACTCAGGTAAAGAGGGAAGTAAATGTAGAACAGGACTTTTTTCAGGTAGAAGGGATCTATAACTAGTCCGACTGCCTGACCAGTTCAGGGTTGACTAAGTTAGGACATGTGGTTAGGGGCATTATCCAAATGCCTCTTAACACAGACAGGCTAGGGGTATTGAATATCTCTCTAGAAATCTTGTTTGAGTGTTTGAACACCCTCCGAGTAAAGAAATGCTTCCTAATATCCAGTCTAAACTTCCTTAGGCACTGCTTTTAAAGGTACCTGACCAGGACACTACTGTAATAGATTTTCATCCCTGGGCACAGAAACAGGGTCTTGATAACTGGTTGTACTCCCTTTCTTGGCTCCAGTTGCTGCTCCCTTATCACAGCTCTGGCTACTCATCCAGCTTCTTCTCATCCACTCCCTTCCCACAAGAATCTACGAAGGGATAAAGAGGCTGCCATCACAAGATGCAGTGTGAGCATCGTGGCTCTTTATGAGAGTGAGTGTGTGAAAATAACAACTTTTATGGGAAGTGAGGGTTCAATGCCCACCTGCCCTTCTTTACTTATAGCTAGACCACACTTGTCCAGATTTCTAACAAATTATTAATCATATTCATCATGTATTGAAAGCTTTGTACTTACAGATACTGCAGCTGTAACATGACAAGAGACAGTCCCTGATTTGCAGAATTCATCATTGACTAGGCACAGGGTAGAAGGTGACTCAGTGACACAGATATGGCAAAGGATTTGAACCTGATTTCTAAAACCTCAATCCATTGACTGGATGGGTAAGTCATTCTTTTCAAGAAACATCAGTTTGCCTGTTATGGCAGTACAGCTGTCTATGGGAGACTGCCCACCTTCCAGAGTGTTTGTGATTTATTAACCACTCAGATCACACAGAGCAAGAGATCATCCTTGAAAGTGCTCAGATAGGAAGAAGCAACAGCACAGCAGGAGTTTATTAGTTGATGCTTCAGACATCTTATACCAGGAATAGTATAAATTCTCTCTCTCCCCCTAGGAGATATTTCACCTCCAGCCACTCCTGCAGAGAACACAGAGGTGAATAGGGCACTGGAGGAAGCATCTCAAGCACTAACAAATACATACAGTTCTTGGTCACTCTGTACTTCTTGGTGTGGGAAGGAGAAATATGAATTACTGTGGACCTCAAAGATGGTTTCATATATGAAGGTGGCATTACATACATGTCATAGAATCATAGAATGGTAGAGGTTGGAAGGGACCTCTGGAGATCATCCAGTCCAACCTGCTCTGCCAGAGCATGATCACCCAGGGCAGGCCGCACTGGAACAGATCCAGGCAGGTGTTGAAAGTCTCTAGAGAAGGAGACTCCACAACCAATCTGGTCTGCCTGTTCAGGCTGTGACATCCTGACAGGAAAGAAGTTTCTCCTTATGTTGAGGTGGAACTTCCTGTGTTCCAGTTTGTGTCCTTTGCCCATCATCCTATCACAGGGCACCACTGAAAAGAGACTGTCCCCTTCTACTTAACACCTATCCTTCAGATATTTGTAAATATTAATAAGATCCCCAATATGGATTCTGATATTCTGGTTCTGCCCAGCTGATTTCTGGACTTAAGGAGAAAGAGAACATCCTTAAACATCCTACACAAGAAACAGATAGAAGTACTTAATGTGGAGAAAGTGCTTATTAAATGACTTTTCTTTAGAAGCAAGATTAAAAAGTGTTACATTTTAAAAAGTTGGAGGGAATCACAAACTCACTGAAGAAAAATCATCATGAAGTTTCTCAATTACATTTGAATATCGTACATGTGCATTCTTGTCTTCCTGCAACTGGTGCAGGGTTTATCCCCCCCAAAAGTGATTCCAGAATTAAATTTATAAAAAGTGTAACAAATTGAGAGAGGCAGACAGAGATGCTTTGATTTCTTTGTTCCCTTCCCATAAATATTAATGCATTTCCTAGGTGCTGCCATTGTGACATTCCGTGGACAGGGGCAGAACGTGTGCTTGCCTGGCTCTCAGCCTCACTGCATACAGATGAGTACTTTCAGAAAGGCTGCAGGTGAAATGCACACACAAAGTAAAATTATAGCTGCCCCTTGTCAAATGCAGAAACATAGGCCAACATAATAGCTGCGTATTCCATCAGTGGATAATGCAGTCATTGTGTCAGAGACCTACTCAATGCTGTTGTAGTATTAGAGTGAAAAAGGTAGCGTAGGTTGCCAGTGAAAGCATGAAACTGGCAGTTTATCACTAACACCTCCTCCCCACCTAGACTTCAGAAATGTTTCCCTTCTATCACACCAGTTCCTTTACAACTTCCTATTCACAGTCTTTGTCATTCTCATCAGAAAGAGAGGAGTACAGGCTATGTAACAGAGTGAAAATGCATCAGATATGAATAAATTTTCATGTGTTAAAGCATAGATTTAGGTTTAGTTGAAAAAACAAAAGAAATGGAAGTCTGTAACAGAAAAATTTTCAGAGATTTCTAGAGGTATCATCACTTTGATGATGACAGTATAGGAAATTTTAAATCATGAGTGAATTGTGGTAGACAATTCATAAATAAAAGACAAATGGCAATCTTGCCCTTGAGAATCAAGTGGAACAAATAAGAGGAAATAACAGGAGACAGATAGATGGGTTTTCATAAGGAAGTTCTGAGACAATGGGTTTATGTGAAAATGCAACCGACTTTTTAATTCAGTTTCTTAATATTACAGTAGTTCCAAACAAGAACTATTTTCTCTCAATTCTTAAAAAAAATACCAGTTTTAACTTGTCTTGATAGGACTCATGTTACTTTAAGGGGGATTTATTTGGCTTTATACATCTTAGAGAATCAGTTTAGTTTTGTCATGTAAATAAAATGTGTAATAGGTTTTCTAGAAATAGGTAACACAAGTGGAAAAATCATCTGAAGCTTTATGGATTATATCCTAGAAATATTTCTTTGTCTTTCCATGAGCTAGGGGGAGACTAGATACTTAGCTAGATGTTCTTTATATGCCTACAATTAGATTAAATGAATCCTGACTGGAATAAAAATGGTAACTCTAAGAAGACCTTCTATGAAAACACAGAAGTTAATTCAGCTGATATAAAAAGTCTTATACCTGCTAGAGCTAACCAGGTATCTAGAATCCTATCCATCTATCAGGTCCACTTATAACAACATGATCTTTGTGTTGAAGATTGCTTTGGTGCTTTGTATATGAGCATTCCCAATCCCCTACCTCCTAACAAGAAAGAATTCTTAATTCTTTAATTTTTCTCCCTTATACACAACCATGTATCTGAAAATATTTTTTTTTTCATTAACCCATCTAATGATTTAAAAACCTGATCAAAATGCTTAATCTTGGATTATGGCCATTATTTTCTTCCTCTCCCAGACAATGGAAGGACTTGGATAGAAGGGTACTTCAGATCATACAAGGCTACCATGCATAATCAACCCTACCCTCTAGGGCACATGTTTTGATAAAGTTTCAAGTATATTTAAGTATCAGTTGAATTTAAAACGTGGACAACTTTGGATAAAGTGAAATCAAAATTAATGAATCATGATGTAGATGAGGTGGTTAGAGATGTGGTTTAGTGGTGGGATGGTCAGTTTTATACTAGTGGTTGGACTCGATCTTAAAGGTCTTTTCGAATGGAAATGATTCTGTGATTCTATGATCAGCTTTTTTCTTGCTTTAGTAGATCATGTATTAAATTGTTTGCTCAAATGTTTTGACAAATTTATTTGAAAATAAATAAACTAAGCAATCTGCAATAGAGCTGAGAAACAAGTTTTGGTGATATTTTCCTTCAGATACTGAATAGAGATGTTTTCTGCAAAGTGAATAGGATCTTTAAAGTGTGATTCTAAGATTAACTGAATTTAAATAACAATGTGTAGTAATCAAGAGCAGCACAATAGCACCACCAAATACACAATCATTTCATAATTACTGACTGCTAAATACAAAACCTTTGTAAATGCTTTGTTTGGATCCAAACAGCAACAAGATTTCAGTTAAGTTTATACCTAAGTTTGAGATGAGAAGTTTTGGGTATATATATGCAACAAGATGATGAGAAATTAGGAAGGATTTTACATGTTTAAGTATATAACTTCCCAGGGAAAAGTATTTATTTCTTCAGAACTTGCACATCTCTCAGCACATTCCAGAATACTAAGGGATGAACAAATGATAATGAATAAATAATTTGGTGCTACATACAAGTGAGCTTTTCTTATACAAGCTAAAATGTGTCCGGACTACACATTTGTATAGCTGGTCTTCAAAAAAAAAAAAAAAAAAGGTGGAGGTGGAGTCTTTACTTCACTAGGACTTCCTACACAGTTATTAAGAAAAAATACTTTGCCAAGAGCTCATAACCATAGCATCTTGATTTGAAGTATCACTGGTTTTCATTTTATTTGATGTGTCTAACATCAAAATATAAGGGTTTTGATTGATAGTTTCTGCCACCTCCTCAGTCATCCCCTCTTCAGATCTAATAATAAATTAAAGTTCAGAGCCCCTTTAAAGAAGTTGAACCCTTTTCCTGCACTGTCTTCTTCCTCACACTGTCTTAACACTTTTAACTTTAGAACACTTCAAATATCCCAGAAGATTCAGAAGTTATGCTAATTGTACTTACATTTCTTTATTAAGATTGCAATTTTTAAATCTTTTTTTTTCCCCTTTTGCAAAGTCCATCTTTTATTAAGTTTAGTAAGGATTAGACATGATCAACTAAAAGCAAATTTGAAACTGCTCTGAATAGCTTATGATTAATAAACTTCTTTTAAGTAAACATATCACTCAGCTCAATATCAGAAAGTGTCAGATGAGTGGTGCTACTGGAAGTAGGTAATAGCACACTAATTAGTGGTCACCAGAAGAAGATAATATAGCTGGATCTTACAGTTCTGAGACTAATAAACACTTAATGTTTTAGATATCTTCCTCCTCATGATTAATGTCTGTCAAGACCAAGACAGCAATTTTTCACCTCTGCAGGCACATACATCATTGCATCGAACTGTGAATGAAAAACCCTTCCTTCGCATTTGTAGCAACTGAGGTCTATGAGCAGAATTATGGGGAAGTTATAAGGTAGCTCACAGGATTAATTTCTTCTATTTTAGGCTTCAAACATCAGCTATATAAGGCCTGAGAAGATCTGTCCCATCCAGTAATGGCATGTAATATTGAAAGCATGAGGTTTAATATAAAACAGTAAGACTATGACTAGCACTGAATAACCTCTCAAAACATCTTAGTCATACAAAGCAGAAGGGAAATTAGATTGCAAGATGTGCTCTTGAGGTATATGAGGTTAAAGATTATCCATACGTCTAAGCAAATGTTCACAGAGCTTTTTACTTTTTTGAGGAAGTAAGTTTTCTGTCATGGCCCTGATCCATTCATTGTGCATGATGATATGAACCAACCTACTAGATTTGGAACGTGCTATAATTTTTTGTAATCTGCATCCATTTCAGGATCAAATTTTATTATTTTCCTACCTAACATTTCCTCATCTTGCCATAATATTCTGTAAATATTTTTCATTATTCAACTTGTTTAATATCAAGTAGTCTGGAAAGTCCCCATTTCATTAATAGAAATATTATGAAAATTCAGAAATTAGGAAAAAAAATAGTAACTCCTTTATGTCTTTTAAAAAAGACTAATAATAATCTACTTAGCATAAAAGAATAAAATATGACTCAGAGTGAATAAATTACATTTCACAGAGATATAAAGGATCTTTGTGTCATTATTAGATCCAAAAAAGATAAATAATTTTAGGTCAGTCTTCCTACACTGTGATGTCCTCTGTGTCACATCTGGTACCTACCTGTTTGACAGTCTAGGACTATATATATTTTCATAGAAATACTTTTGTTCTTCAGCTTGACCAAGCTATTTGCTGTTTCAGCCTTGATAATTCACACTGGACTTGTCCTTCCATTACCCTTTGAGATATACATGTTTTCAGCTCCATTTAGGTCTCCAGTATCCCCCAGACAACACTATGCCTCAGTTGGGTTGGTGTACAATGAGAAAATGAACAGTTTCTCAGTGATTCTCCTTTTTCTTGTTGGCAAGTATAGAGGCAGCAAGTTAGAAATGGTGACTCTGGACAGCTTCTAGATATTACAGAAACAGAGGTTACTACAAATACCAAGGAAATCAATTAAGAAATTCATTGACTTCAGTAGACATTGAAGAAACACATAATAAATGTAGGTTTATCTCACTGTCTGATAGAGAGCCTCAGATCAATCAACATTTCAGCTGCTCAAGAGGAGAAAACTATTTGTAAATAAATGATTCACTGATTACTTATGATACTTTCCCCAAAGCATTTAACTACCCAATCGACAGTTTACAGAATGGATTATAAAGTGGCAAATTTTAATGGTAATTCAGGGAAACACAAACTCTATCTCTCACAAATATACTCTAGAAAGCTGATTCCCTAGCCCTGATATATCATGTTTGCATTTTCTGCTAAGATTTTTATCTGACCTTTCTTATTATATCATCTCAATGCTTTGTAAGTCTTAATAAATTTATTTTCATTTTGTCCCTGAGGCAACAGAGACATGAACAAAGTTGCCTAAGACAAGGAACCTCTAGGCAAAAGCCTGGAGCAAAATGCTGCAGGCAATGACATGCAAAGGAAAAGCTGTCCAGAGAAGAAAATATTCTGCCCCAGGAAGAATTGACCATGGGACAGAACTGTGGAATGTCCTTGATCAGACCAGATTTAACAGGCTATGAGGCTCCGCTTTTTCCTTTCTTTCTTCTGAAAGATGGGGTTTTCACAGAATTTCTCATGTCAATTTCAGAAGCTGTAAACATTTTAAAACTGTAGGCTGCAGTTTTCGATGTTGTCCTCCTGAAAGCTAGATCTAATAAGTAGTTCATGGAGTTATTATGAATATCAGTTTGTAGTGCTGCTGCCCAGTAAATACAGCATTGCTGTTTCTACTAAGAGACTTTGTATTGAGTTTTCAGGGCATTGGGAGCAGGGCTTGTCAGGCTTGCTTTATCTAAATTTGTGTTAACGTGCCTGCGGCTTTGTCTTAGTTACTTTAACTGCAACAGTGTTTTCTAACAACAGGTCACTGGCTAATTTGTTTGTATTTGTATGTTACAAATATAATTTTGAAATAGATGCAAAAAGCTGTTTTGTTCATACTGAGAACTTTTCTGTATTATTATTCCTTTCTGCTATAATCACATCTGGACTAATAATAATTTGAATTAGACTGTTAAGATTTAACTTAAATCTTACCAGCAATAAATGTCTGAATTTATACATGAGGTGTTTTCTTTTTCCCTAGAAAAGACTGAGGGTAACAGATTCAAGTTTGCTTACTATGCAAAGCAAACAACATAGCAGTTGTCCTGGACCTTCTGGTGTCAGATGCTGTACAGCTCAGAAAAGCAAGATGTTCTCTGCCCAGAAGTTTACAAGGACAAGGGTAAAAGCTTACTACAGACAACTTGGTAAGTAAAAAAGGAAGAAGGTACAATATCGGAAATTTAGCCAGTGAATGAAACTGATTAAGCAAATACATAGTTTTGCTATGCATTAAGTAACCATTGTACAAGTGCAGTGGAAAATACAATTTAGTATTTTGTACCTGCATCTACTTAGGCTTCTGAGTGAAGAAATCATTGATCAGCATTAAAAGCAATTGTATCAGTTTGCTGATATTTTATGTTTTTTAATTTACTTTCCATCAAACATACCCAAAGGGAGTTTCAGAGAGATTCACGCCGGTTTGGCATCCAGCCTCTAATCTTCTGCTTCTCCTGATATCTAGAAAGCTTTATGAATGTCTAGTGCCTTTTAGAAGTGGTACTTCCATGTAGTCAGGGGTTAGGGTTTGTAGATGAACCTTAAACATCCTGCTAATCTGGTCTTTCTCCTTTTCCAGAGTACACTGCTTAGTGGACTTAGAGGAACTAAGTATCTCCCAGTCTCACACAACTCTTACATAGATCGGTAAGTGGTGCAAGATAGTGCTCCAGGGCCAACATAACTCTACATATTTCCATTCAACAGACCTTCTTATCCATGTTGTTCTTATTGTCTTGCTTATTTCTTATCAACAATCACATAGTGATCTTCCACTGTCAGCTCATACATATTCCAGCAGCTCCCCAGAAACAACACATTGAATTGTTTCTTTTTGCAGGCTCTAAAAAATTTAAAAACCTCTCATTGTCCTCATGTAAATGGACTCTCAAGGTCAACTGATCACATTTTCTTATAATTTGTAGAGCTATCTTCAATAGTATTGCTCTGTTACATTGTCCTACTGTGTTGTAAAGTGCATGAATGCTGTGTGGGAAATTTGCTTAAATGGTTTGTTAATACCTCAAGTGAAAAAGGAAATGAGAGCAGAAAATCTTTGTCAATCTCACTCCTGTAAATTCTGCACCATACAGAAAAGTAAGGTATTGCTATGCCAAGTTTTCTAAAAGGAATAGAAAGCTTTCTGCTGTAAATATAATAGGAATATTCACATGTTAAAAATTACAAAGATCAAAAATGCAGACAAATTTCAGCAACACAGTCTTGTACCACCGTGAACCAGAGATACATTGGACACTAAGTTTTTTTATATGCTGTTTCAGTTCCAGTGTCTAGAGGAGCATATAAGGATTAGCTGAGCAGAAATGTATCAGTAGAGAAGTTCTTAAAGAGTTAAGAAGGGACTGATGTGAACCTTTATGAATAAAGAGAGTTTACTGCTACAAAATCCTTAAGGTTCTAATAAAGAGTACAGCTGTAAAAGTGGTAAAAAAAACTCTGTGAGTCAGATAGTGGGGAGAAGTGTTCGTGCCAACTGCGAAGTTTCTCAAAATATTGATGCAGCTTGAGGAACTTTTAGTTGGCACAGTCTATTGAAAACTTCTCTAGGATACTCTAAATTTGCAAGGAGAGACACTGGGGCTTATCACTAATACCACTGTATGTATAATACATTAAAGCTTTCTTGTTAAGGATTCTTTATAGTATACTTCAAAATTCCTTTTCCAGGATGATTTAAAAACATTATAATACAAAGCCAGTCTCATAAAATTCTGTAAATGTTCATGCTAAGCCTTTTTTTACTGCTACTGAACATTAATATGCCTTATTTGAATGTAAGTCCGGATAATTATTTCTGTTTTTAAAATTTCAGGCAAACTGTTCAATGCAGGAATGATTTTGTGCATGCATTTGAAGCAATTGCTACATGTGGCTTTGATTCGCCTCCTTGCCTGACACTGAAGAATGAATTAGCATGCCATAACTTTCACTAAAATCCTCAGGCTTGGCTGACTGTCCCTAACCTTGCAGAAACTGCCTTTGCAATTCACATAGATGCATCTAACCTTACTATAAACCATTAACTTTGGTATTGATACCAGAAAAAGGGACAGACCATATCTCATTTGACACTAAACTCCACAAGTCATCAGGCAGCGGAATTTCTGGCAGTTGATCTGGTGAGTTATGTGCTAGCCTATTTCCTATGTTACCTTTCCCTGAGCTGTTTTAAATTTAAATATGATCTATCTTTATAAACTGCACTTGATGCAATAGCTCTAGCAGAACTCAAAATGCAAAAATATCTTATGAAGTGTACTTCCCTCCCCTCATGAGATAACTACTGGGGAGATTATTATGGCAACTAAGGAGAAATCAAGCATATATAGAAGTTGATGGTTATCAGGAAAAAATTAAACATATTTGAATTACTCCTAATATGAGCAAACAGAAACCAGTATTTGCAATATATTTTCTAAGTCATTCAAAAAGTCTGTTTTCTCAGAATAGAAGAAGGTTATAAGGAATACTAATTGGAGAAAAATACATAATAGACCTGAATGAATTTAGAATTTTCTTCTTGATAGTTTAGTTGTGTATTATTCCATAACCACTAAGCAGAGCAGTTATTCTTGCAAGCTCAATGCCAGAGAAAGGGAGTAATTAGAAGAAAGAATTGTGTAACAGAGAAACAACATAATCTAGGTGAGTAGCATAGACCAGATAGTAATTCAGACTAGTAAACATCATCTAGATCTACACATTTCATTACAGTACTAATTTTCCCCTTACTGTAGTAATAAACCTGTCCCTTAGATTTGCATGAATCCCACAATTCAATATCCAAAAACATTTATCAATGAAATGTAAAGATGACAATTAACATCAGGTAAACCACACTAAATCTCCTATTTGTTGGAGGGGTTTGCCAGCCTGACATGTCGCAGTGTAGTGTTTTCATGGAAACAATTCACTATAAGAATTCAGGTTCATCAGTAGCCAACTAAAATATGATTCTTTCCTCCCAGCAGGGATATAAACAGCTGTGTTATCAACGTAGAGGACAGAATCATCTGTTAATGGTTTGGCACACATTACTGAGGTATCCGTAAATACTTCTTAAAAAGGCATTTGACACCACAGGAAAATGCCTCCCCACAAAAGGAAATATTTATTTATTTAAACTTCTACTCTTACCCATTACCTCTTCAGACCCACTGTTACATTCTTCATCTAACTGAATGTAATTATGCATGAAATAGTATTCTATTTAGTTTAATGGTTAACAGAACCTGAATGGCTACATGCAGTGCATTAGCTCACTTCTGAAAGACTCAGTAATTTTTAATTCAGAGCAGAAATGTTCAGCGCATAACCTCAGTGAATAGGCCAACCTTTTTCCATTATCAGCAAATACATTCCAAAAAGCTGTTCCACAATATTCGTTCTTAAATAATTTCATCTTTTACAAAAAGAACCCTAAAAATTAAACTCCTAAAACTCCATATTCTATGATTTTATTATTAAATATTACCTCTGCTATCAAAAAAAAACCCCACAATGTTATTTCACTTTTTTCCTCACTTCCTTGGAAAGAACAGCAGCCTTTATCACCATTTGCCCAGTTATCTCATAAGCAAATTTACTTTTTTCTGAGATACCTCTTTTGATAGAACACTTTCCTTAAATACTGTACTTTCCTTAAATACACTGCTATTAAGGGTATTTTCTTTAAAGATATTGAAGAAAATTTCATTGGTATGCTTTATCATGCACACATTTCAAATGAAAATAAAAGAAGAAAAGATCATTGTTAGCATGGAAACTGTATAAATACTTGAATTTATCATTTTGATTGCAATCCAACTAGGAAAAAAGAAATGGTATTGAGGTAAAACTTTGCTCTGTGAGATCCTGTATGATCAGCTTAACAATATTTCTCCCCACTGCATCCGTATAACAACAGATATGCAAGTAGCAATTGCATTAATACCCATGAGCTTTATTTGTTGAAATCCATCAGGAAACATAATGAAATTCTGGAAAATGGGACTTTTCAAGGTCAGTTTGGTGTTCTGTTTTGTCTTGTGGTTTGGTTTTGGTTGTTTGTTTGTTTTTTTAAGATTTTTTCCTGAACATTAAATGAGTGGGATTTTAGAACTGGGGCATACTAATCTCTACAGGTTTTTATGTCTTAAAACATCATTTAGATGTACAAAAATATATGTGTTCCAGAACATTTCTTGTTTTTCATATTCTGGATATGTTTCTACATATTCCTACCAAGAATTCCTCAACATAGTTAGCCCTACTGACTGTGTGTCCACCACCAGTGCAGAAATCACACAGGTAATACTGACAAATTATTCTGAAGCAGGCTTTCTTTGCTGCAAGCTAAAGCCAATTATCCTCATGTCAAGCTGATGCAGCTATACTGCTTTTGAGATTGGACCTTAATGTCTTCAGGTGGGTTTTCACTCTTGTTTGGCCATCTCTTAAAATGTGCAGAGTTTTAGCACTGATTTCAGATTTCTTTCTGTTCCCCACACTAATAAGACATAGCATCATTTGAGGTATCCTCAGGTATTCAAAACATCCAGATGGTACTGGCAGATCTCACATAGGACCTGAGGGAGGTTGTGCACATCTGGAGCAACAGTTGGAGACCAGAAAGCACTGCCTGGCCTATCTCAGATCATAGAATATATCTAGGTGAGGGCTATTAAATAAAGCCCTTAACATTTAGACTTCAAGTATGGCTTATAATTTTTTTTATGGGTGTAGACAGGTACCGTAGAAAACAGTAACCAGAAGATGAATCCTAAGGCAGTCTTTTCTCTGCGTATTCTTGTTAACCAGGGATGGTAAGACTTCAGCCTCTAAATCCTGTGAAAGTCCAATGAAAGAAGTCCTGTTTTTTTCGACCTTCTATTACTGGCAATGCATTTATCCTTCTCTACAGTTCTTCCCCCTGACTTAGCCATTCAGCTCCTTTTGAAACAAATGGGCCTATCTCTAAGGTTGATAGCTGACCTCTTCAAAATTATTTAAGATACCCCAGGGCTTACTTGTTCATTTCTTGACTTTCAGCTGTAGACAACTGGAAGATGACCTATGTATCTGTACTTTCTCTATTGTTCCTACCTTTCTCTTCTAGAATTTTATTGCTACATGGAATAAAGTCTTTAAAGACTTGTAAAACAAAATACTTAAGCCTAGCTTCATTCAGTTTAGCTTGATTCAGTCCACTCAAGATTCAAAACTTATGTGGATAGGTTTACTTATCTCCATTTGGAAACTAGACCTCTAACATATAGATCTCAATTAGATTCCCAAAGGATACAAACCTAGGGCCGAGAGCCAGATACCAACAAGCGCTTGGTAAGAACAGGTTAATTGGCTTCCAATACACTAAAAAATGATGTAGTGAGAAAGGGAACAATATGTGCTCTATATCCAGGGCAGAACAGACAAGAAATAAAGCTGCAACCAGAGAGGAATATCTTAACAACAAATTAATCACTGGAGCTTCACAGAGGTTACTGAATATTATTCCTGCAATAGAAGTCTTTAAGAAGTTTGGCAAATACACTTGTTAAGACTGAAAGGTGGAAAAGGTGACTTTTTACAAGTCTCTGCCACTCTTTAGTCAATATCGAATTATATTTTCTCTGGGAGAAATAGGTTTATACAAAGAGTGAGTGGTTTCAGCAGGAATAGAGTTAATATTCTTCCTAGTAGCTGGTACGGTCCTGTGTTTTGGATTTAGTATTAGAATAATGTTGATAACATACTGAAGATTTTAGCTGTTGCTGAGTAATGTTTATACTAAGTTAAGGATTTTTCAGCTTCTTATGACCAGCCAGGGAGAAGACTGGAGAGGCACAAGAAGTTGGAAGAGACACAGACAGGACAGCTAACCCAAACTGGCCAAAGGAATATTGCATATCATATGATGTCATGCCCAATATATAAACTAAGTGTAGTTGGCCAGGATGGGAAGCTCTCTGCTCA
>WUAM01000334.1:8773891-8786022 GCA_024336885.1 Actenoides hombroni | reverse complement strand
GTTATTTTATATTACAGTCCAAGTTTTCAGTTGAAATTCTTCTTTTTCTTTTCTTTTTTTCTTTTATTCTTTTTTTCATGGTCTAAAACGAGTTGGAAGGATATTAAAAGCTTATTTTTCAAAACCTGTTCGTGGATCAGTAAAAGTACGCTCTGTGGGATCCTGACCAGGCTATTCTACATGATGGGGTGCTGGCATTTGGGATTTACTCTAAATACCCATGGCCAGATAGCTGACTTATTTAATCTGTAGTGCTACACTTTCTCTGAACACGTGCTGGAGATTCAAGCTGTGTCTTTGTTCCTTAATCTTGCTTATGAGAGTTGGAATCCCATGTCTTTCCTTCTGTAAGTTTATCATATGTAGAGGTAAATCCAACCATGTTCCTCTCTTCCTTTCCACATAATACTGTGAGCAACAATATCTGGTTTCCAATGTATTTTTATCTCAGGTAACATGATTTTTATTGTTACTAGAATTACCTGTCACAAAAGTCAAACGCTTAGAGTAAGATTTATCCCAACAAGTTTAATGCACACAGAAGTTTGGTGTGTAGTCGAATTTCTAACTGGCATAAAGATGGAAATACCTCCAAAAGCAATTTATCCCACCTTGCATGCCTGTCTTTGGATGGGTTGAGTCACCCTTGGGAAGCACCTATTCCTTTCAATTTCCTTTAACTACATTGCTGTTGTTGAATATTACCACAATGACACTTACTGGGAGGAAAAGTCTTCCACAGGAAAATTACCTGCCAGTTGGCAATTGCACTGGGATATAACAGATTGTCATACAGGGAAATGGAGCATTTTAGGACAGTGCAATACACTGCAGGCTCCAAGGGTTAACTGCACGCCCTGTATTGATGTTTGTAAGCAAAGAAGTCTGTGTTGACTTTTGGACTGAGCAAGACTTGAAGGATGCAGCTTATTAAAGAAGCTCAAACTTTTCTGCTGTCAGTTAAACTAGGATATCTAGTCTTCAGACTAGCTTCCAGACTTCTGCTTTTGGGACTTTTCTGTGATTTTGAACTATATTTCTACTCTTTTAATACTATAAAAGGTATCCAGATTACATTTTAGCTTTGTTTCTGTGGAGAATGGAGGTAGCCTCCTTGAAGTCTCTAAAAGTGGGCACATGAAAATTAAAAGAAATTTTACATCATAATGACCTAACACTACAGCTGTTGAGATAGAACTTCAAAAATGTAGATGCAGATATAAAAGCTATTTATTTCCAAAGGTAATTTCTGAAAATGTTAAATGGGTAATGCAGACTTCATCATTTCAGAAGGGATAACATGATCATTGAATATGCAGAGAGTCTAAAATTGTAAGATAATACTAAGAGTCAAGATGTTAGTTCATAGTTAAGCAATAATATGAACTATTTTCTGGAAGAAAATTTAATGGTGTTACAGGAGCTCTGAGATTCCTACTGTCAGTAAGCTGAAGAGTTTGTTACAGTGGTGCTCTATACAATGCAGAGTGTAGAAACCTGCCAAGATATAGTATGAAAATCTGGTTAGTAGACGATTGTGATTAGCAAAAGTGCAACAACTTCTCTTGAGAAACATGTGATAGGAAAGCGAGATAAGCAGGATTTACCCTTCCGAGGTCCAGTAACGGATTTGTTCTACATTCTGGCCAATTTGAAGTTCGCATAAATACAGACTGGCCCTAAGAAATGTTTCTAAACTTTTCATCATAAATTGTAAGTATTTGTCTCTTCAATACAGATGTACAAAAGATTAGGAAGACAGGGCATACAGAGCATAAAAAGATTTCAAAAGCTGTGGTTTATAAAAAAAAGCTCTTTATCAGCTGAGATCTCCTTGTACTCTTTTCCCGGTTGTAGATTGGATGCTCATCTTTCCATGAACCATGGGAGGGAGAATCTCCAGGGATGAAGATGCTTTCTGGCAGTACGAAGACTTGGTGTCTCACAGCACCTCTCTTCTTTCACCAGAATGCTCTTAAAGTGGTTCTCTAGACAAATGAGCTTAGAGAGAGATCAATATATCTGTGAATACTCAGGGACAGAACTGATTTTACTGAAAATGTAGCTTATAAGCAAGGGCATATTCAGTTATCTATGAATATAATATTTTTTAAATTACAAACCTGGAGTTTCATATGCTGACATTTGGGGCCCACAGGGCAATTTAATAGCTGACAGATCCCTTAGTCAAAAGATATGGCAAAAACTAGTGACAGGGATAACATTAACATTCCCAGCTTCTCCAGTCCGCACAGATACAGAGATAAATTGATGTGTGGCCAGGAAAAAAAAATATGTTGCAGAGTATGGAAACAAGCAACGGCCATGTATTTTGCACATATTTTATAACATATATAATAGAGCATTTGTCACAAGTACCTTGTGCTGTAGTCAGAGCACAAAGTAAAGGAAAAGGAAAATATATTAACTTTCAAGTAGTTATTTTCATGTAATTGTCTAGTCTCAGCCCAAGACTCAGTCAGATAAAACCCACCAAATTCCACATTGATCAAAGTCTCTCCAAGAGTCAGTGCTATATTCAACATTGATCTTCGATTGATTTAGTGTAATTTAAACAAGGCTAAATTTGAGCTAGCATTTTCAGACAGATAATCAAGAACAGAACCGAGTTTATTGGGATCCTTAATAAATTACAGTGAATTGAGGAGCTCTGTTAACCAAAGTCAGATGTATTCTTGTTAAAAATAAGCCAAGAAGAAGTGTGAAAATAGACACTAGTATGATATTCCAAACACACTTTGAACTATGTAGCTCTTTTTCAGCATTTAAATATTTATTTAAATTTTTATGAAGGCATTTGTTTTTGGCAACAAGAAATTATGAGAGAAAAAGTGAATGTATTGCAATGTACATAGAAAAATCATGGTTAGATGTCTTTTCTTTACCTCCCCCATAAATGTAAAGCATCGGATAATAGAAACCAATTCATATGATATACTGTAAGTCAGGTACTATTAGACTCAAAGGTGTTATCTGCCTTACTAAGTAGTTGCAATAATCTATAGCCTAATACACTGTAAACCATAATAGATAAGAAAATGAGGGTTACCTCTTACAAATAGTCTCTAATGTTTACATGAGTTTTCAGGAAGTAACATGGAAAGATTTTCCTACCCCATAAGAGCTCAAGGAGTGATTTCAACCTGTGAAAATAAAGTGAAAAAAAACCAAAACCAAAACTACTTAGAAAAAGACAAGAAGTCAGTTTCTCAGAACTGTTTCCCTAATAACTCATCCTTTATGACACTAATAAACCAAAAATTAGGGAGAAGAGAATAACAAAGTCTGGTTGCTTTTACACCCATTACATTTAAGGAAAGAGGAGCAATACTTTTATACTGTTTCTAAGCCAGTTATCCACTGGGACTGATACTAGTAGTTGGTGAATACTGGGATCAGGACTTCAAGATTCAGTAGCATTGTGGAAGCTTCTCTGGACACTGTATTGGCCTTGCAGGTATTTACTTACATATCCAGCACACACATCCAAGAAAAGCACTAACAATGATTCACCTGAAAGAAGAGTAAAGCTGTTAATGCAGCACACTAGTTCATTCTGAGTTTTACATCCAAAGCTTTCCATTGTCTATAAACTGAACTGTTTCCATTTACTGATACATGGTCTGGTTTTCTAAGCATTTATAATAGATACTGATTTGTAGAAAAACCACAACTGTACCAGATACATAAACCAAGTCTTGAAACACTTAATGATGTGTCCAGATATATCAGAGACAGCCTAGTAATAATAAAAAGTGACCTTAACCTCTTTTGATGCACAGTCTAATGAAACCATATTTGGACTAGCTTTGGTGAGTATTGCATTAGGACTTCTCAACCAGTGTGACTATGTTTAATTATCTGTAAGACTTTCTTCTGAAGCTGAGCCAGTAAGTGAAAAGAATACTTTCATTGTTGTCATGATTTATCTATCACCAATAGCTGTTTGTTTTCAGTTATATTTGATTTTGATAATGGGGATGACTTATCAGAAACTCAATATATTTAACAAAAAATGACAAAAAAGATACTGTTTTACCTTCACAAAAGAGAGAATTACTCGCTAAATGATTTTTTCTATGATCATGTACTTCTCAAAAAGTTGAAACCTTGACATCTTTCCCTTTTCAACTTGGGCTATTTTTCATCTTTCTCTTTTGAAATGGAGGGTGTTGAATTAAAAGGTAAAGTAATTTGGCAGAAAATAAACCCTCTTGCATTCCATCTTGTCCTCAGGTATCAGAGGGGCTGGGGGAGGATGGGCTTAGATTCTGAGCGATGTCCAATTTGGTGCTATAAAGTCCTGTCGTGTTCAGTATATCGGACTACCATGATTCTGGTGCACAAATAACACTCTGCATCTTCAGTCCAGTCATGCTCCATGGACTCACACAGCCTTACTTACAAAGTTTGGTCATGCCCTCTGAGAAACTTTCATGGCTAGCTTAATGAACAGTGCAGTTTATTCAAGCAACAGAAGTACAGGTTCTTATGGGTTGCTGTTGATAAGTATGTTGTGTGCAAAAGCAAGTGCAAGTATTGAGATACAGTGTACAAAGTCGTAAAACAACTCTATATAGAGATTTCTAAGTTTTCCAAGTAAGCACTTGGTATAGTCCAAATCTTACCCAAAGATGTCCCTGTGGCAAGGAAGAGAGGATCAGCCCATTGACTGATCCCAGAAGTCAGAGGTAGCCTGCAATTGTATTTACCCTGATATGTTCATGATGGCATGTTCCCTAATGTTCCACCTTTCTTAAGCTGTTTTTATACTGTTTTTTACTTACAGGGGGAGCTTGAGTGATTCTAATCATACGTACCTTTATTATGATTGGTCTAAAATTCCCTCACTTTGCTTTTGAAGGTATAGGTTAGGAAAAATTCAGGCCACAAGCTCAGTGAGGTGTGGTCGCAATTTGGAGGTGGGTAGCCTTTGGGATGGAGCTGTGTTTTGGTATTGAAATGAGATTATAATGAGCAAAGTTTTCACAAAGTACAACATTTATCCAAAAAACCTGACAGACTGTTGGCCCAGGGTGGCTCATATTCAGTTTCTTAGCTGCATAGCACCATAAGGCTCCCATCTCTACAGCGATATCACTAGGGAGCTTCTTCAGAATTATACCTGTGTATAATGTGCGAACAATGCCATGGCTTTAATATAATTTTAGTTTCTAAGTCACATGTAGTAATTTTTCCACAGAGGGTTTGGGTTTCCCTTCCTTTCGTTTGTATTTTTTTTTGTTAGCTTTGTTTTAAACCTTGAAGTCAGCCAACCCAGTCCCAGTATACAGACAGCACAGATTTTGGCATGCGCACAGGGTAAACATAAAGCAAATCAAGCCTGAATTGTCAAGTGATGCTGCACGTGTCTGCCTATCCCTTTGCCTTATAAATACCCAACAAAGGGCTTTATAAGGACTAAATGGGCAGTTGAAATATCCATACATTTCATAGCAGTATCTTTCTCTTATGGTCAAACTATGAAGAAATTGCCTATTTCCTGTCTTTCTGGTTCAAAGTATATAAAAAAGATAAATAAATAAAATCAAAACCAAAACCAACCAACCAACCAACAACAAAAAACGTAACAACATGAAACGAACTAAGCCAAACAACAACCAACCAAACAAACAAACAAAAAAAGCCAGGAGGGGGAATAGCTACACTGTTCACCCAAAATCAGCCTATCACTGAATTTGTCCCATCAGCAGAATCTGCAAAGATAACATAGAAATCAAAGCCTTCATCATCTTTCCACTTATTTTTCCTTTCCTGAGTTGATGGAAAGCCTTCATTTTGATTTATTATTGGCAATGGCTACTAGAATTTTAGAAAAAGTAAGTTTATATAGGAAGCAATTTGCAGTTTACAAGATTTGCATCTAGTTGGCAAGCTGAGACACTGAAATGGCCAGCGGTTATTGAATGCAGTGAGGCTGGTGGGCCAAAAAACCAAGAAACAAGTGAATACAATAAGCAGATGGGACGGTGGATCTCTCACACAGGTCACGCAAGGCAACTAATCTTGTCTAAAAGCTTCTTTACAATTACTAAGGTACTCTCTATCTGTACTGCTAATTTCGCTAATGACATTCACCCTGAATTACCAAAGTAGGGAGACCAACATGAATGCTAAACCCAAATCCATATGTAATCCCCTAAATAATCACAGTTTGCATTTCAGACTTTTAAAGAGGTATCAATTCACTGGTTTGAGAAGATTAAGTCTTTAATGGGTTGCACAGTTTGGGCTGCTATAGTCTGTGCTTTCTGGCTACTTCCAGAGTATTCTGCAAGTGAAATGTCACAAGAATTCTTAATGCCTGCTTTTCCTGGTTGTTTGCATATATTTAATAGAGGGTGATTCACTTATGATTCCTGACTGCAGTTTATTAACTTTGCCAGGAAGATGAAAATGCAAGGCAAGTTCATTCGACCAGATGTGAATGTTTTTTAAAAGAAAATGTCGGTCTTCTTTTTTTGCCCTTCCTTTCTGGTCCAAAACCATAGATTTCCAGGAAATCTTTAGGGAACCCCAGGAAAATTAGAATAAAAGATTTATAACTGAGCTAGAATAATTGGTTGATTTGGAGATAACTGGAAAGTTATCCCTGCTATTTTTAGACTATGATCTGGAATATTCTTACTGTGACAACCATTTGATATACAGCAAAAGTACAGTCTTAGTAGATGATGAAATATGCATACAGTGGCCACATCTAAGTATTTTATTTTAATGTGTTGCTGGGCCGATTTTCTCGGTTTTGCTGGGGAATTCAACCCTGATTTTTCATATAAATTCTATTTATAAAAAAAAAAAAAAGAATGAAATTGCTTGAGCAGCTCTTCTGAAAAATTTTAAAAAATAAATTGTTGGTTTTAGTGACCTTCTCTGTTTTCCTATTTCTAATTTTGGTTTTGAAGGTGAAATGTTGAATTTTAAAATGTTTTATTCTTGTCTTCATTAGCATCTGCTGTTTAGTGATAGGGTGTCAGCTCTTTAGTGAAAGGCTCGACACACGTGGCCTTGCTTGAAAAACTTGTCAAGTTGATAGCCAAAATGAACAGCTGATGTGTGAATACAAAAAATATCATCAGAGTTAAGAAGTCACAGATTGGTAGCTTCTCTCTGTCTTTATTTTCAGAAAAAAAGAATAAAAATCTACTCTTATAGTTTCTAGATATTGCATTGCTTTAAGGAAGAAAGAGCATTGAAATTATGCACAATGACTAAAACAAAATAAATATCCACTAGTTAAAATGGTCTGAGCCTTCAAATTATATATCTTAAATGTATTATTCCAGATGACAACATATCAAATTAATATAACTGAGACAAGTCATCCCAGCAGATTATTTACTTTACCTCCCTGAGAAATCCACTTGCTTCTAGTAGTATTTGTTCCTGTATTTTGGAAAACCCCTCATAAATAAATAACTTAAAAAAAGATTAAACAAAAAAAGCTCTCTTGGATTTGACGTAGAATGATTACTTTTAATAACCAATGTAAATCATCACAGATTCTTGATTCAATATAGTGACTTCTGATTTACTTTCTATGACTGATGGCAGAATAAGGCCAATTGCACTTGCACTTTAAAAGGCCAGTGGTTTCATTTTCATAAGTAAAATAGAAGGATTCTTGAGAAGCAGCTGTATTTCTTTATTTGTGTGTGTTTGTGGGGAGGCAAAAGGAATTATACAAATGTTGCAGTGTAAACCACTCTGATGGATTGCTAGTGTAGAGTGGCCTTAATGTGAGATGTTCAGCTTTGCATCTCCCCTGCTCATATGTTACCACTAACTTGGTTTTATGCTTCATTATTAATCTGTAAACTGTCTGCAGAACAACAGGAGACGAATGTCCAGGCTGAAATGGGCGGGGGTAGTCATTGATCAAACTGCTTAAGACAGTTCCCATTGATTTCTTGAAGATATGCATCCCTACATGTCTGCAATAATATAGGAATGGGTTTTGCAACACAAAAAGAAATGAAAATAAAATCCCATGTGTTTGAATTTTGCTTAGAAGGTAGAAGATTTTATAACACTGTATGTATATGTTATGTTTTGTTTAATTGGTTATGTTGACATCAGTAGCTGTGGAGTCTAGACTGCTAAGAGCTTTATAATTGTGGGTAAAAACCTTAAGACAATAGTGACTATAGATTTTGCAGTTGAAAAAATTCAGATAATTCTTTTTATATCTCTGAAAAGAAACTTTCAAAGACCAGCATTTTGTTGGAATGTTGCAAACAGAATCACTAAATGATTTGGATAAACAGACCATGTAACTTATCAATCTCTATGTCTTTGAAGATTTGTATGTTACATGGCTAGACCATGACACAGATAAGTGTGTTTTTCCACTGAAAACATGTTCACTTCATCAAGGAAGAAAAATCTCCAAAATTTAGGAATTTTGTTGGGAGGTTTTTCAACTTTTTACATAAATAAATAAATAAATAAATAAATAAATAAATAATTATGCTGAGTGATTTATCTGGAAGCCTATGATGGGAATTCAGTTCTTTCTGGTTCTGCTGCATTCTATCTCCAGGAATTAGAGTGAAGTTTCTAAGAGGATATTGGCTGGAATCTGGAAAAATAAACTGAAAAATAGAAGGAATTTAAAATTGCAAGGGGATGAGAGGCAGAGAGAGAGATATAATTGTTTATAAATATCTAATGGGCAGATGTCACTGGGATGGGGCCAAGCACTTTTCAGTGGTGCCCAGTGGTAGGACAAGGGACAACCCAGGAAGTTTCTGTTGAACATGAGGAAAACATATTTTCTGTGAGGGCGACAAGAGCACTGGATGAGGCTGTCCAGAAAGGTTGTGGAATCTCCTTCACTAGAGACATTCCAAACCTACCTGGATGTGATCCTGAGCAACCTTCTCTGGGTGTTGCTTTAGCAGAGGTGTTGGACTAGCAGATTTCCAGAGGTCCCCTCCAAATCCTACTATGCTGGGATTCTGTGATCTGGACAGGCTGGATCAATGGACCAATGCCACTTCCATCGTCCGTTTTTTCCTCTTTTGTATCTCTGTTAATTCAAAATTTACTGGAAATAAAGACTTCATCTCTGCCTTGCAGCATTTATCTGAAACACAGTTGAACAAGTTATTAAAACACAGTCTTCTGAGCCAAAGAAATAATCAAAATTCCAATTAATGTTGCAGCATTGCACTATTGTCATAGTAACAGTGGCATGAAAGTTTACATCAAAAGCCTTGTTAGGAAGTGCCAGTCTAAAAGCAATCAAATCCCTGGGAAAGCGTTCAGAAGTTCAAAAGAAACTAATGAAAGAGGCCTTTGGGATGTAATTTCATTGACAGTTATTCTTAGTTAATAGAGGCAACCCAACCAGGGTCTTCTGTTACAAGGAATCTCAGTGGTTAAAAAAAATTTGTTAGAGCAATAGTGCTAAGATTAACAGAAACAAAGAAACACTGTGCAGAAACACCAAAGCACAAATTTGTCTTTGGAAAAGGTAAATCCACAAAGGATTATTAATAGTTGCATTAAGAAGATTCCAGAAAAGGTGCTATAGGGACTGAAAAAAATTGATAGGTTACTTGTCATTGGAATGAATAGAACAGAAGACTTTCAGGCTCTTGGAGACTGCACAAGCACTTCAAATGCTTACATGAATGGTCCTTAACTTGTGACCTGTGTATAATATGCTGCATGAAAAAACATCTGATTTGTTTTGAGGGCAGAGACGGAGAAAAAATATCAACAAAAAATAAAGCAAATTGGGTGAGCACATTCCGATATTGGTCATCGTGATGGATCTTACCTGATTTCCATTATAAAGTTAAGGAATGTGTACTAAATGCTTTTTCCTAATGTATGTTTTATGTGAAGTTTTGGTGTAGAAGTGGATTCCTGTTGGTTACTGTTTGAAAGCAGCTGAAATCCCTGAAGGAAAGACATTCTTTCATAGCATTTCAGGAAAAGATAGAGGCATTGTCATAAAGATGGATATTCTCATGAGAATTCTGCTTGCATGAAGGGAAGAAAAAAACCCACACAGGATCAGAAAGTCATACTAATATCTCCTAAGCTCACTAGGCTGACAGATTCAAACCGAGATAGAAGTCTTGATTTGCAGTCTAACAGAAAACTTAGTCCCCATTTTGAATCAAATTTAGACTCAGTGGTCAAATATTGCAAGCTTGGATAGCTAAAATCAAGTGAATGTGACACACTGACATAGTCATTGGTCACGTCCCTAGTATGTGCAATGCAGTCTCATCAAGCCAAAAGCAGACAAAAAAAAAACCAAAAAACCAGATGTGAAATAGCATCTAAAAGCAGGAAAGAGATTTGAGTCTTGTGAGGAAAAGACGGGTATAATATATTTGTGCAAATTCAGGTAACTTTCTTTTGATCTTTGCTTATTCCAGCGTTTCATGTTCGTCATTACTGCCTGCACAGAGAAGAGGAAGGATAGAAAATCAGTAATTAGTTACATATGTACTTTGATCAGTATTGCATTATTTATTTTTTTTTTCAAGTTGTTTGTCAAAGTGCTGAGACGAAAGGGAGAGTTTAATTTATGGCAATAGTACAGTCAAGCACGTTCTCAGGAATGTTTCCGTAACCTCTAAATTTAATCCTGTGCTTCTCTAATGATAACTTAAAGATTATTTGGTCTTGATTTTACTTCCACATCATTAAAGCTTTCCTCCTGGTAGAATTTCTGTGCTTCCATGTCCTCAATCTCAAGACAGTGGTATGTAACTAGCATGCTTCTGCAGATGATGTGCTCAAGGTCTGGAGAGATAAATAAATGGTGAGCACCTTGAAAATTTAGAATTAGCTTTAGAAATCTCCTGTTTAGTGGTCAGGCTTTGACTTTCCAAAGAGGGGAAATACTTCCTCTGCTCTTTCCTGTTGGTAGTAGTTGGTGCTATACCTTGTCACTTGTAAGATGACATTGTGCCTGTCATACAGATAGAGTTCCCATCACCATCTTCTGTTTATCATATTCTCTCTTTAACATTCAGCTTAAGAGAGAGGGGAAAAAAAGAGAGGGAAAATAATTCAAGAGGAAGGGTCCTTTATTCCAGATATTCTGCCGGAGTTAGTAGCCATTTTGTTATTAGCCATTTTTAGCCTATTGATGACACTGAAATAAGGTTATAATCTAAAAAGAGGCTTGTCTAGCCATTTTTAGGCTAGTATTAAAACTGAAATAAAGATAGCATGGATAATAAAAGGAGAGGCATGACTATACCCATTCAGTTCCAAGTTGGAAGGGGAAGGAGAATGATATACCATCAAATCCCATGAACATGCCTAGCTCTGTTTTTCTCCTTCCTTAACACAGCAGACAGGGAGCTGGTTGGCTTGTGAGATGAGGCATGGGTGGTTTCCCTTCATGTTCTGACTAGGGGCAAATATTGAAAGCAGGGTTGTGTGTTAAATATGGCAATTCTCCATAGGAACTTTTACTGGAACTTCAAAAATATGCCCTGTAATAGCCTTAGACAGCAGTCAGCATGGGTCTGGCTTTATGATCCTTTTCCTCTCCATCACAAAGTCCCAGGACACCTGTCCATGGAGGTCCCTATATCCACTATAACTAATGAGGTTGTGGAGCACAGCAAAACAGCATAGGTCACTCACTACCAACAGTATGACAAGTGTTGGTTCTGTATAAATTACCTTGTAGACATGTTTTTGTAGAATATTTCATTATTTTGTATGGCAGCTTCAATTGCAGCAGTATGGGACAGATCTCCCATTAGTAGTGTACAATATATTTTCTTGTCAGTTAATCTTGAAAGCTGGCTACCGTTTCTCAAAAAGGCTGGATCTTTCATTTCCTTCTAATAAATACTTCACACTAAATGAGAGAGATGTCAGTAATCAAATGCTTATCATCACATTTTCCTTGTGGCTTATAACAAAAATATTTTCTGCAGTGGATGCAAAAGGAGAGTAAGAGAGGTGATGGGAGCTAAATAAAGAATGGAAATCAAATCAAGTGTTAGACAAATAGATGTCTGAATAGCCAGATCTCCTGTAGACAAGAGAAAGACTGGGAGCATCCAAGACCTAAAAGAAAACAGAGAATATGTTTCAGAGGAAAA
>WUAM01000334.1:8741008-8762995 GCA_024336885.1 Actenoides hombroni | reverse complement strand
TTCTTTTTAAAGAGACTTTGACAGCTAAGTGCAAACTATTCCAAGAAGTGTCAACTGTCCAAATAGTTTTTATAAAAAATAAAGCAGATAAGATTCTACAGAAGTTATAGAATGAAAATTTTATAGTAACATTTAAGCCAAGAAATAATTTCAAGCATGTATATACCCACTCAGGTTTCATGGGTAAAATTGTATGTGGAGTAAAATATTCATAGCCTCTTTTAAATCAGCAGAATTATACACAATAATTTAAAGGTCTAAAATGAAAGCACAAAGTCAACTACAACTTCTATATTTGATCTTAGACTATGTCTAGGGTTAAAGAGCTATTATTCTCTCAACTTTGGTTTCATAGACGGCAAAAAACTTACAGAAAATGTAATTTTTCCTTGCTGAAACTCTTTCTTAACCAGCTATACAAAACAGCTAACTTCCTTTGGATTTGGTAAATAGAAGGAAGTGGTTGATAAACATCAGTATTGGAAAAGAGCAGAAGGTTCAAGCGTCCAGACCTAAGAGCAACCTGGTTGTTGGAGGCTCATTTACTAAAAATTAACCTGATTTTGATTCTAGCCACAGAGTGAGATGTAAGCAAAAACTGAATTTGCATTTGCAAATATATACATGCATTTGCATGTATATACTATACAAATAAATATGCATAATTTACTCACTCAACCTGCAGCACCAGGAACTCCTTACTGAATACACTGACCCACCAAGACACAACAGCACTAATTACAAAGTGGTGATTGTCTGTGATTTCATGACATGATTAATGAGCTTGATTTTCCACTGTGTGATTATTGATTGAAACTGTGTCTGGTAATTTTGTATGGATTTAGTACTCCAACTACTCAAACTTAGACAAAGATACATGTAAGATATGGAAAAACTTTTTGCACATTGAAGTCAGTGGTTTGCTCTTTAGCTGACATGCAAAAAATTCCGTGGCTGATATTGAGGACAGAGGAACATTTATTTCAATAGAGTGGCCTGCAAGAGCCGCCAGCTGCTGAATGCTTCCAAAAGGTAAGAATGATCTTTCAAATCCTTCAAACTTGCTATGCAGTTGCTGAAGATTTACAGGATATGTTTTTCATCCTTTGCAAAACAAGGTTTTACAATAGAGATGAAATTGAATTGGACCAGCAGCTGGCTCTATCAGGCACACAAGCTGAATTAAAAAGAGTAAAATAAAAATTCTTTCTCTATAAGCTAAGCCAGATGGTTGGCAATCCAGATTCATGTCAGAGTGGAAATATATGGTTGATTTGTCCACACATTTTTTGATTTATTAAGTAAAACTGACAATAGAATAAAGACAAGTGAGAAATGGTGATATGAAAACACAGATTGCATAAATATTTTTTAAAAGAGAACATCAGAGAAGATAGTTCAGTTGCACTAGTACCACACAAAGCCTAGAGGAAGAGATGGTGCAGATTGACAAAAAAAAAAAAGTTAAAAAATAGGTATGCCGCTGACTTGTTTTTTAAAAAAAATTGTATTGATTCCTCAAAAAGACAAAGAAGCCATGCCAGTAAGATTTCTACTGGAAGAGAAAAGCTGAAAAAGAGGTGGCAAAGAGATAAAATGATGTTGCAAATGTTGTAAACAGTGACCTGGGTAAAAAGAGACAAGAGAAGAGCATCAGAGAATTGAAAGGAATAAAAAATGTAAGTGTAGAGGCAAGAAGCATTAGGAAAGCATTGTGTTCTGTGTGTCATTAGGAGTTTGATCAGCGCTCAGGAAACGAGTTCACTTTGATGCAGTTCACACTGTTACTTGTACAATGGGTAAAAGAAGTGAGAAAAAGAAATGATAGATGTTCAATCAGCAAGAGATATATAAAGGATTCTGTATTTGGGGTGATGGTAAATGGAGAGCAGAGGTGTCTGAGCTGTAAAAGGAGGACGGTTAAAGAGACAATCAACAGTTGCATTTTGCTAGTCAACAGAAACTGGTTCAAGGTCTAGGGGAGACATTTTGGACCGAACACTGATAGAAACTGTCTCATTTCCTAGAAAGATAAAAACACTGAAGAGAAGAAAAGGCAAATTATGCATATTGTGGAGTCTCTAGGAGGGATGTGGTAGAGCAAATAGCACGAACAAACAAGTTCAAGGTAGAAAAACATGACGATGATGTTGATCACATCCTTGCAAAAAAATATGTCTGTATAGCACTGCACTTCCATAATAACCCAGAGTAAGCATGAAAGTAAAAAATTGGTCTTTTAATCATACTCACTCTCTTGCATGGGGGATCCTAATATGCAAAAAGCTGGTGTGACTGGTTTCTATGCTACTCCCAAGAGGTGAAAAAGATGCTATGGAATTAAAAAAAAAAAAAATCTCACACAAAAGAAGTTGCCATGGCCAAATGCTTCTTGGCACTTTCCACCTGATATATAACATTTTGATCTGGACTCTAGCAGAGGACTCAGCAGCACTAATACACTTCTTATAACTTCTCCCTTTAAGTGTGGAAGCAAATCATACATCCTGGTAAACAGTACTATTTTTCCCCATCTGTTACGTATAGATTCATGACCATCTTGTTAAAACTATTCCTTGCATTTAATATTGCACTAACATAATCTCACTACCAAAAATTCATGATGTTTAATTGTCTTCTTTGTAATTATATCAGTAAAAATCCCATATAAAATAGGTATTTGAAAATAAAATGCTTCAGCTCAACAACTGCACTTAGCACAAAGACAAAGTCTTGACTCATGAAATGATGCAGATGGATCAAAGTCAAAAGTACAGTCATAAACTCCTATTCAGTGGCCTTTTATCACTAAAACAAAATCATTATTCTTTAATACACACATTATCAAGCAAGTTTCACAATAGATAGAGGTTGATATGTGAGTAATGGACCTAATGAAACTAACGGGTTTATGTCCTTTGTTTCCTTTTGTCAAATTTCTGACAATAACACTGAGTCAAAGGACTGTTTTCAGTGATTCTCAATTTCACATTTCCCTCAATAGACCTAAACCTCTTCACCTAAGTAAGTACCATGAGGTTCCCCTTGTGTTCCCAGAGTTTTCTAGTCTATTATGCACCTCTCTTCCTCAGCCCCCTCTTTGAGTCTGTGTAACACCTTTGACTCTGTGTGACACTCTTTGGACATAACTCTGACTAATTTATCTTCACAATGATTAAGGTCTGTCTGTGTATTTTTTGGCTTGTACCTGGGAAAGAGTTGGAATATACTGCAAATATTTGTCTGTTCGTGTTCCATCTTCAATTAGCATCCAAATGATTAAGAGCTGAGTTTTTTCTACCTTTTCTTCAATAGTACCATTCAATATTTTCTTTCCTTCCCTATTCACTTGATATCTTTCAGACTTCAGACTTTCTCTCAAGTTTCAATGAATCTGACAAGAAGGTTAAAGGTTATTAAAGGAAGTTAAATTTTCTAATAGATGGACAGGCAGAATGAGACCATGACTGCAGAAACTCTTTTCCTTTAGGAAACCAAGCTAAAAACATGTCATCTCAGAAATGCAAGGCCTGATTCTTCTGGACAGCTGAAGGACTTGACTATTCCAGAGTTGAAACACATTGTTATGATGGTGCTGGGAGGAGTCGCTGATAAACCAGTTTGTGTCTGCTTTCAGAGAGTGCTCAACGGGTTGAAGAAATGGACCCATAGGAATCCTGTGAAGCTCAGCAAAATGAATGGCCAAGCCCCTCATCTGGGGACAACTTTCCTCTGTGGAAAAGGACTGGAGGGTCCTGGTGGGCAGCAAGCTGAACAGGGGTCATCCATGTACTAGAAGGTCTCCTATAGCCTTCTGGGCAACATTAGGACCATAAGAAAACAAAATTTGCTATAGAATCTATGGAGCTGCCAAGAAAAGTAGAAAATATAAAGGAACTTTCATTCCCAAGATCTGTAAATATCAAAAGTGACCTTAGGAATAAGGGTTCTTCCCAATGAGAGGATTAGTTGAAGAGGACTAGAATATATACATCATGTTCACAGTTTGTCTGGTACACATAACATATTTCTGAAGAAGTATCCTCCTAGGGACAAAAATAATAAGGAAATCATTTCAGCTTTTCATAATTTTTCCCTTCTGTGGTATGTTTGCGCTCTCAGATATTTTATATAAACAATTTATTTTTTTTCGTATGCTGCCTTGCACACATAGGAAAAACTCAGCATAATGAATATTTGCTGAGATGCCTCATTAAGCTTCTTGAAACCATCTTAAAACTCACCCTCATGTAGAAAACTGAGAAAATGTCAACATCTGGATGCTGAGCCAACCACTGTAACTGGCTTGAACAGTCTCAAGTAAGGCCTACCAGTCATGTCCCTTTTTCTCAGTGGCTGACATCTAAGGTTTTGGGGAGGATTACTCTCTTTTTATACACTTTACTCAACAGTAAGTATAATGATGATTATCATAATAAGTATATTAGCAGATTTTCTGCAACTCTGCATTGTATAATTTTAAGTATAAGATTTGAAGACACTGACATTAACTTCCAAGAAAGTTATGGTCAAAAAAAGGTGAATATTGGTATGAATGAGCCTCTTCAATTGTTTTCCATACTCCACTTACTTGTCTTTTTGCTACAGAGTTACCAGGTGCTTTCTTCTTTCTGCTGTTCTAGGCAAAGGCATATTTGGAATGTGGTTTTGTTTTCATACTTTTATTCTCCATTGTTAATAGGGATTCCTGCTCTTGTCAGCAACACAATGTGTGAAGCTCTTCTGATGTCAAGTTAAAGGAATGTCCTCAAGGTTAAAAGTGTTATTGGACTGTAGCATCAGGGGTAAAAACTCCTGTTTCCTCTGATCTGTTTCATTTAATTAGATGTTCTTGGGAAATCCCTCCACATGCATTTCTACATTTGAAGGCTAGAAAGAAAAGAATGCCTTGGTCTTACAAAAAGACACTGGCTCTTGGTCTGCGTATGGAATAAACCTGTGGAAAGGTTGGTAGGGATGACTGTTTTCTCCACAGGATAGTAAGAGTGATGATTAAAATCTGAGAATGTGACAACCCTAAGATTTACATTTTGATGTAATACAGATGAGGCCACAGTGAGATTGTAACTAGCTACATGACCTGAGGATGGAATAGGGAAATGTGAAAGTCTTTTAAAAGATCCTAAAGTCCCTCCATCGTCAAAACTAGGAAGAGAGAAGATCCTGCTGTTTTCATGCAAGGCAGAAGTGCATTATCTCTAGGCAGAAGATTTTTTGTACCCCATTATGTTAGAAAGGATATGTATGTTATTCTTTTTTAAATATTATTTTCTCTTCCTTGCTTTTAGACAGACCATGTGGTCTATAATCACTGCCAGAAAGGCATAGAATTAGAGTAGGAGGATCACAAGCAATAACCAAAAGTTATGCCTTCTCTGCTTTTCTGTGGTATTCTTCAGCTTGAGGAAGATGCAAGCACCGTTCCCTGCTCTGGTGAGCTCTTAAGGGCTTTTTTCCCCAAATGAAGAGCTTTAATACAAACTATGGCATTGCTGAGAGGAATTGTGGCTCCTCTGTCACTTCAGGGAGTACAACTAGGAGACTGAACTCCCTGAGAAAGTGGCAGGGACAGAAGGAACTTTTCCTGAGGGAAAGTGAGTGAAATTATAAGTCCAGACATAAATTTTAGTACCTGCTGTTTTATAGCTATTGGTGATTTGTTTTTTTGTTTTCATCACAATCCTCATAATCAAATTCTCCTCCCTGATCCCTTTAGGAAGTAAGTACCACCTATGAGCATCATGGCAAGAAGACTTTTAAGTCATTTCAGTGAGATGTAGGATGAGAATTCAGCTGGCTAATAAAACAGAGTTACTGCTCAGCCTTTTTATGACTCAAGCCTTTGTCTGGCTTAATGCAAATTGAATTCTTCAGCAGGCCTCATGGCGTTATTCATGTGCAGGTAATTGATAGATAGGGGATTCTATCACTAAAGTTTCTCATGCATATGACAAAGATGACAAAGGTCTGAGATCTGAAGTTTGCCCTCCACAAATAATGTTTGGATGTTTTTTTATCTGGAAATGCTTCACTCAAGTTTGCTTCTAAATTTAAGAAGCAGAGAGGAAGAGGAGGTGAAGGAAAAAAGACAGTAAGTGGTGTTGCAGTTTTCCATCCAGAAGTTTGGTAAGATGTCTCCTTACAGAGCATGGGTCTCACTTATGGATTTTAACCTTTGCGATTTTGTAGCACTGTGAATAATGTGTGGAAATAGTGTTACCATAATATTTTAAATCTAAACCCAGTGAAATTTATCAGGAAGCTTTTAAAACCAAAACCAAAAACTGAATCAAAGAAACCAAACCAAACCAACACACACAAAAAAAAAACCAACCAGTTTTGAATATCCAGGTTTTGGATGTCTAACTTGAAATGTTATTACCAGGTATAATTTTTTAACATTTGATGTCCCTGTCTGCATTCTAATACAGGCAACACTTAATGGCTACAGGAAAAACTGAAATGCCAGATTAACAAGTTAATAGATACAGAAAATTACAGCCATCTGATTAAAACCCCCTGTATTAACAAGGACTATAGAGTTTCCCTGACTCCTTTGTGAATTAGAATTTAATTATTAAGGAGAAAAATGAAACAATACAAAAAGAAAACCACAACCAATCTCCATTAAAATTGGTGGTGGTGGTATCTGAGGAACTAAATCAACAAGCAAGTGTGGCTAATGATAGAAAATGTCACTCCTTTGCATATATTGCTCAGGATAAATAAGGAAGAAAAATGCAATGCCTTACTAATATAGAGGAGGTATAGTATGCCTTGCAGAAAATACACAGTACCATTTCTGAGAAAAACTAAAAAGTTCCATTTTTCATAATCTGCCAAAGGTTTGGTAGTGTGTCCTTAGAGATTTAACAGATAAGGACATGGAAAGAAGTCTTGTTATAATATTTAACAACATATTTGAACCAAATTGAATGAGCTAGGTGTCTTTGACTGAGAAGTTAATTGATTTCCTCCAGGGAGTATGCTAGATCTCATATGTTTAGACTTCAGTAAAACATTTGATACGGTGCACATAGGAAATGCCAGTGATATTGGAGAAGAAAGGGATGAATATTATAATTGCATGATAGGTGGGGAGCTGGCTACCTAGACACCCATTAGATTTTTGAAGGATGAATTTTATTACTGGAGAAGAGTTATTAATGTTTTCTCTCCAAGACTAGTCAGGACAGGGATTGTTGAGTTTTTTCCTTGTTTGTTTTTGTTGTTGTTGTTTGTTTGGGTTTTTTTAAATAGCTTTGGTATAAAACAAATGAGATTAACAATATATGATTAAGATCAGTAAAGCAGGGGTAAATACACTGTACAATTACTGTCTAGTAACATGTAAATGTAATCTCAAGATGATATATCTATTTTAAGAGCAAAACTAGCTTTTCAGTAAGCACTAATTAATTCATTAATAATTAATTCTCTAAGGAAATAGTTTAATAAAATTCCTACTGATCTAAAGTATAACATTTACTGCCTGTGGGTCTTGGGTCATGAAAAATGTGCCCTACAACATATCAGGAGGGGAAAAAAGAGGTTCATGCAAAAGGACAATGATAAGCTGAAAATAAATAATAATAAATCAATATGTCTAGAGTGAAAATTAGAATGTTTCTATCAATAAACCCAGTGAGATTCAGGAAGCAGTTGTCCATTTTGGATAACATGAATGGAAATATATACTGTTTAAGGCACTTGTGTTATGAAAGGAATTATATGAAATGGCTGCTGGAAAACTGGGTTTGTGGAAACCCTTCCTTCTCATTATTTTTAGTGCTTCTATGTCTAGAAATTACTAAATTATAAACTATGTCTAAAGAGGCTTATTTCTAGAGGACTTTTACTTACAGATTTACACCCATGAGGGGTTCCTGTAGTAGTTAACTTGTCACAGACACAGCTGGAAAAAATTTCCACAGATCTATTCTATGATGAGATCTCTGTTCTTTCACTGTGTGCTGATCAGAATTCAGTAAGGCATCAACTTTGAGTACTTTCAGTGAAGGCAAATAAAAACCCCATAATTTTATTTTCTTATGAGTTTAGAAAGGCTTAGAAATCAAAGGTGACTTTCACTCTCAAGTTAAGGTAGTTTTGCTGCCTCTCAGACATGGCTTAATTGTTCAAATGTTTGGCTAAAAAAACCCCCAACTTTAGGCTTGGCACTAATACATATATATCAACATAAATTATTACCTGCTTATGTCATTACTGCTTGCTTGCAACAGTAATTCAAATTAGTATAGTCAAAATTATTTCAATAAATGTAACAAATTATGGATGTAATTATTACCGTGTGCATTACAGAACACAGCTTTATTTACAAAGGACATACCATTGATTAAAACAGCTTGAATTATGCTAACTACAACACTGAACTCTTTCAAAACCATCTGAGGAGCATAGTAATTTGAGTTCAAGGGAGAGGCAGTATTACAAGAAGGCTAATGATAATCGTGTTTAAGGTCATTGGCAACTAAAGTACTCGCTGTATAGGAACCTTCTGTCAGAGACAATTATAGTGAAGGGTCTTTGAATGAGGTCGAAACGCTCAGAGTGTGTTTCCGTGGCAGCTTTGTTCTTACAATATTTATTCTGTTTCTAGTTTATTTGTAGCACAGTATTAAATTCAGAGTGTCATGAGCCAAGTAGTTCATGCAAAACTAAATTGACAGAATGCAATGATGTTGTAGTTAAACCACAGCCTTTCTAATAATGGCAATACCTTGTTAGATCAAAAGCATCCCCCAGGACCTGGAAGGCAGCACCAGTAGTCCTGTTCACCTGGATTACAAAAGCATCGTTGGCTGCACAAAGCTCTAGAAAATAAATAAAAATCTTCTAGGATCACGTTCCCTTGTATCTGGTCTCTAGACCACAATAAATATTTTTGAATTGTGTCCTGTTTTTATTTATTGCACATTTATTTTATTGCATTTTACTTTTGTTTGCTGAAAAGTAGGAAGTAGACGAGTTATTTTATATTCACACACTCTGCTGTATCTGAACTTCTCACAGTCTTCAATTTGTTTAGTCTCACCACAAATCTTGATGGTACTGTCAATACTGCAGATGGAAAACTGAGTCATGCAACACATCAAGTAACTTGAGTGTTGTTTCCTAAGTGGTGGCAGTGTCCACTCTCCAGCATTGTGTCTTGGGGACCTAACCATGCTGTCATCCTGTCGCAAATAATACTGGTCTTTTTTGGGGTGGCTGCAGCTCTCTGAAGTGGCAGAGAAAATGAAATAGCTCTGGTGTGTGTAGCAAATGCTTATTTCACACACACAGGACATGTAACCACTCTCTTGGGTCAGGAGTAACACACCATCAGGTTTTGAGTGTCAGAAATTACACCTGTGCCTGACAATGGGCGCAGGTTCAGCTTTGCCTTTGGTCCCTACCTGTTTTTGTGGGTTGATGATATACAAATTAGACAGAATCATAGAATCATGGAAATGTCTAGATTGGAAAGGACCTGTACAATCATCTAGTCCAAACATCAACCTAATACTACCAAATCTACCTCTTAAGCCATATCCCTAAGCACCCCATCCAATCGGCTCTTAAACATCTCCAGGAGTGGGGACTCCACCACTGCCCTGGGCAACCTATTCCAATGCCTGATAAGTCGCTCAGCAAAGAAGTTCTTCCTACTATCCAAGTGAAACCTCCCCTGGCGCAGCTTGAATCCATTTCCCCTTGGACTATCGTCTGTTGCTGGGTTAAACATGCCTACTCTCACCTCTCTGTAACCTCCCTTCAGGTAGCCATAGAGAGCAATATGGTCTGCCCTGAGCCTCCCCCAGGCTAAACAACCCCAGCTCCCTCAGCTGCTTCTCATAAGACATGTGCTCAAGGCCCTTCACCAGTTTTATTGCTCTTCTTTGGATACGCTTAAGTGCCTCAATGTCATTCTTGTGGTGAGGGGCCCAAAACTGAACACAGTACTCGAGGTGTGGTCTCACCAGTGAGTACAGGGGCAGGATCACTTCCCTGGATCTAGTGGCAATACTATTCCTAATACAGGCCAGGATGCCATTGGCCTTCTTGGCCACCTGGGCACACTACTGGCTTGTATTGAGCCAAGTGTCAATCAACACCCCCAGGTCCCTCTCTGATGAGCAGCTCTCCAGTCACTCTTTCCCAAGTCTGTAGTGTTGCCAGGGGTAAAGCTCATGGACAATCAAACCATATCTTAAACCTCATGGAAAATCTTTCACAAGTACTGAACTTAGGAAATTATTGCTTATAACATTAGTTGTCTAAGGAACAATATTAGTTGTCTATCAATTTATTTTTATATTATTATTTGCATACTAAAATCAAAATCAGAACTAAGTGTTTTCATGGGAACCTCATTAGACCGTAGTTTGTTCTTTTCCATTTTTACAGCAGCCTTTTCACAGACTTTAGTCTTTGCTATTTTCTTGAGAAAAATTAAGTCACCTGGGTCCTGTCCTGTATGAGGATTAGTTAGAATTGAAAGGAAAGATTAAAAAAACAATCATTTTGACAACAGATTTTTAATTAATATCTGGATTTATGGATTAAAAAGCCCTTAATATTTTAATGAAAAAATAAGGAAACTCACAATAATGTTGGTTCATCTTCAAACGGGTTTAGAATTAACTTCTAACCAAATAATGGAGTTCATCAGATATTTGAAAATGCTGCTATCTTAATTTTTTTAAGTGTTCTGTGCAACCTAATGTAGTTTGAATTCCTTACTCTTATATCACATTTGTGGGCCAGACTGTCTTATCAAATAATAATTTTAATTATTTTACCCTTTTAGAGAAGTGAGGAAAGTAACAGTAGATCAGTGTTTCCTTGAGTATGTACTTCCCAAAGACTGTACCCCAAGAAGACATGAGAAGACAGAAACAAAAAACCCACCATTTCTAGAATGCAATGCAAAAACTTAGTATATTTGTCACCTCCAATTATCAGTCATATTACTGGATATTTTTTGGAAATAATGCAATTTGGGCTAACAAAATTACATTTTTTTCACTCTTGATACTTTCAATGGAAAAAGTGTCTTCATAGGAAAAAAACAAAACCTCAAAACTTCATGGCAATAAGCATTTTGTTACAGAACCTAGTGTGAAGAGTTTACATTATTTTTACTTACTTTACAGCAAACTTTGATCCTCTTAACTGTATGGATATGGGGGATTATTCTGCTTACTTCAAGTGGCAAATAAGAAAAGCAAAATGTAAAGCACGTAAGTTATGGTGTGCATTAACAACAGACATAAGAAAAATCAGCCACTCCTACTTGAGCAGATTCATACAGGGTGTCAAGCAAAAAGATGGAAGCTTTTTATAATGCACATAGGAAAAAAAAAAACAAAAACATTCAGGCTAGATTTGCTGTTCCCTGGTGAGTGAACATAATTTCCCTGTTTAAGTCTGAATACTTTTATATTTCTTATGCATTAACATGGGCCCATTTACACAGTTTTGTACAGATGTCAGACTTAAAAATGATACACATGGCCACAAGTTGATTTTTCCATTGTGTGATCTGTCTCCTTCTCTGATGGGGAAAAAAGGAGGGGGGGGAAGGTGAAAAGAGAGGCAAGGAAAAGCCAGTCCTTTAGTGATTGGTCAGAAATGCTTATCTGTGAGGGCGAGACATTCAAGGAGGTTTCACTGCAAGGTTTGCTCTGGAATGCAAACACAGATACTGGCATTTGGTTTCACCCTTAATGGTACCATCTTCTCTGCACTGACTGAGGGACATTAAATATTAATGAGTTTCTTAAAGGCTTTTGGAAAGAAAGTGCTAGAAAGGAGCATTAGCATGCTGATTTTTACTAGACTGTGTCAGTGAGGGGATATTAAATAATTAAGTCAATTTAAGCTGTTTTTTGCACAGAAGGAGGTTAAGATTAGCAGCCCCTGCGTGCTGGGAGGTGACACCTTTTCCACTGCTGGTGCTTTCAGGCCTAGGAAAACAAAAACAGAATAAAAAAGCCAGGTTGATTCCTAATAAAAAACATGCACTAAAACGCCATTTGTTCTTTATTGTACCTCCTGTGTTAGATTAGCAGTGCCTTTTTAGAGCTCCAGATGGAAACGTGACCTCATAAAAACCTCTCCGTACACAATATGTTCTCTAACCTCTGCCTATGAAAAGGCTCATACAAAAATTAAACAATCATGCAGAAATGACTCGTTTGCTCATGAAAACACAGATGCTCAAAGGGCTATCATCCCAGTTTGTGCCTTCTGACAGCCTATCTTATATGTTCTTTTTTTGTGCTGAACCTGACGCAGAGGCTCTGAAGATTAATTTCCAGGAGGGTACTTCACCTTGGGGCATTTGAATCAACAGAACAAGGGTGATTTTGATTGAGTCAAAATGGGCAAAACATGCATATTTAAGGCATGAGAACACATCTTAGGGAGGCTTACTCATATACATATAGACAAACATACATAAAAATATCAGAACTATGGGTTGTAAACCAGCAGGCACCTTTGGGGAATATATTTTCCACTTTGAAATTTTGGGTCCAGAAAGAAATTGAGCTAAAATATGTCAGAGATTGCCTTGGAATAATTTTTAAACCTTATCTCAGATGGAGATCTGGAATCAATTTCCATCTCTAATGAGTATTTAACTGTTTGTAGAAACTGAGAACATTTCAACTGGTAGAGTTAGAAAACCCTTCCTTCCGCAGCACATATTTAGGAGTTGATAACACACATCAGAAAGTTCAAGGCTTTGATCTGTAAAAGGCAGAAAGGAAACGTAAATTAACTCTGACATGGCAGGTGATGGTTGGGCTATTAGCTGTTATGGGTAGATTCAGGTCTCTCACCTTCATTTTTCACAGCAAATTTGACAGCTCTTGAAATAGTCCTGTGACAGGCTGGAACAGGGAAAGAAAATCATTGGATGGGAAATGTGTTTCCACACAACTCTTCCAAATGGTGTTTGGTACATCCTATCACGGAACAGAAAGCCTTTCAAGTCAATTAACACATTTTTTTCTCAAATATATTTTTAATAGTTGTTTTATTTATATCCAACTCATTAATTTCCACATATTGAACTCAGAGCACAACAGAAGACTCTACTTACAGTGTCTGACTTAACTTGATTTACACCAGAGTGGAAGGAGAAAACAAAGCCAAAAAAAAAAAAGGTCATTGTACTAAATTCAATGTTATCTATATAAAAAAAACCAAACAAAACCAAACCAAAACAAAACAAAAAAACCCCAAACAAACAAAAAAAGAAACAAAATCCCTATTTTAAGCAAGATCAAAGCCAACAAAAACCTAGTTTGTGATGTGGCTACACAATCAGTACACAATCAGTCTTTTAGTAACCAGGCTGTTTGCTGGAAAGATTGTTTCTACGGGTGTTATTTTAATGTTTTCTAAACATTGGATTATGTCTATACCAGCCATAGGAGCACAGGTGCATATTAATAGAGTCCCTTTTATGCAGCTTATGATTTTTATGCAGCATTGTTTCCTTCAGCTTTCTTTTTCATTAATATTTAAGAAGAAATTCACTTCAGTATGAGATTCAGATTCCAGTGAGATCATGCCTAAAATATTTAAAGTGAATAATGCAAGTTTCCAGAAATAGTAATAAATATAACCTCAGTCTCCTGACCCCGTAATACCTGCAGGTGGGGAAATATACTGGAGACATTTTAAAGATCCACATGCCAGACTGACCCCATTTTTTACATCAAGAAAGAGAGACAAACAAGGACAAAACTATCAGAAGGGTGTCTGATGTATTCTCCTGGCCACAGTGAAGGTCTTTACAATCTTTTTTCTGAAAGACTATCTGCTTAGAAAGAAATCCTTACCGTGACATTGGGCTAGAAGTATCTCTAGGGTTTGATTTTGCATCAGAAGTTGGTGGGAATAACTAGATCATATTGAGAAATGTGTATTTATTTATTTTTCTTAGAATGAAAAAAACATAATGCACTTTTTTAGACATTACATATTCTGGATGATCTTCAAAGAAATTTTGAAATACAACTTCTCTTTATCAGAAAACTTCCCTTCCCTGCTTCTTCCTTGAAGACAGAGAAAAGAAAATAAAAATAATATTTTATTTATCAGTGGTGGTTTTTTGTGCTCTCTTACTTGTCTTTCCTCCATGTTTTTTTTTCCTGTAATTTTCCTTACAAATCTTTTACCTGATCAGAGACAAATCCCAGGTATTAGAATAAGAAATAAGAGTTTCAGAGATGAGTTACCAGATATCCAAAAGGATTTAAAGCCACTAAGCAGACGTCGTTCCCTCTAGGGTATGCAAGCTCTCAAATGGCATTCTGAAATCTGAGCCTTATAAATGCTCTTAATGGGGAATATAGACCACTTTGTCACATCCTTTCTGGTCTATATGAGAGAAAGACATGTTATCTGACTGTGGAAGCTCTATAGAAGATAAAAAAATAAATAAATAACCAGCTTCAAAGTTGCTTTTACAAGCAAAAAAGTAAATAATACCTATTTGGATTTTTTTCTTCTCCTATGGATAACCAAACAGTGGTTGATTGAAACTTGTTTAGTGCTGTGGTGTGTTCAGAGAATCAAGTCGTTAAAGAAAATAAATTAATTTCCTCTATCCCTCACCTTATTGCTGTTTTCCCCCTTTCTGATCCTGGATTTTTCTGGTCGTTGGGCTTTGGCTGAGTTTTACCAGCTACAGGTGTGAGACAGTATGAAACCTACAACAAACGTATCTTTGGCTGGTAACTATATGGAGTATTTCGCATTCAGCAACATCTTATTTGGCTGAATAAATAAAAACCTCAAAACAAACTTCCCTTCTATAAGAAAAGTGCTGATTGTGTTTTAGGCTCAGCACCTACTGCACTTGCAAATAAGCATTAACATGGCTTGCGGTATGTATGATTGGATGCTACACAGGGAGTTTTATTGGTTTATAGTTGCTGCAGCAATAGCAGTGGAGCACACAGTATCTGAAATTTAGGTAATTGTGGATGGGAACCAAGCAATTTTAGTTACAGCTATTGCCTTATCCGTAAGTGAATCTGTATTTTTTTCTTATTATGTTTGCAACACTAACTTTAAAGAGAGCATAGCTGGGACTCTGCTCTACTTTCGCCTTCCGCTCCTGTTTGGACATGTGAGTTTGATACAAAAATATAGGTCACTCTTCTCATGTAACACGAAGTTGACAAATGACCAGATACATACATAAATCCTTTAAATGACCACGGAAAGCTCATTTAAAACTCTCAACTGACATCCTCATTACTGCTGTTCAACAACACAAGGCTATTCATGCAATCTGGCTCACAATACCATTGTTTGAAAACCATCAAAACCACAGACAGCCACACGCTGAGATATAATAAATGTCATGTCTATAGTGCATATTTTCTAGAATTGTTTAATGCTGGCACAGTGTGTGTGCCAAAAAAACCACATAATCAAACAGGCAGCACTCTTCATTGTGGCTATCCCATTGGGGTTTTAAAATTACTCAAATTTGACCCAGTAGCAGAAAATGACAAAGCAGAGACACATTAGGACTTTGGATAGAAGCTGCCTATCAGAAAGCAAGTAAGCACACCATTATGTGAGAAGGGTTTTGATCCATCAGTACGAAAACTCACCATTGTATGACAGTGATACCAACTTCTAGTAAGAAAGACTGAAGGAAAGTCTTTCAAATTTCAAGTTTAAAAGAACAGATGGAGGTCAGCCAAAAGTACCAATTATTGATACAAGTCCCCCGAGGTGCCTTGGTCAGGATTTTGTGGACCATTTCAATGATTAATACTCACTGGCAGCTGGCATTGTTGGATTGTATGAGTAGATATACTTGGGTTTTGCACATAGTTTGGCATCTCTGGTTCATTTGTCCAGGACATATTAATGATTAGTCCCAGAACATCTCATCTCATACACATCTCGGATAAAGGACAGAGTGACATTCATTACACTCCATTCTAAGACTGTTCTTTTTGTAATATATTCACATAAACACTGAAAAATGAGGCATTTGTTTATCCAGTCAGTGCAAAATCTCATACAGAGGAGGAATGAATACAGGAGTATTCTTTCTTAAAAAACAGTGTTGACTGATGGGCTCCAGAAGTTTTTAAGATCCCTGGAAGAGGAAGAGCAGTTAGAGAGCAGGGATGGGATTTTTTTGGCAACACAACGTTATGCCTAGCTATTTTTTTCCCTATTTGAGGATCCTGACTGGATATAAATGGGGCTTCTGTTATTTGGATAGATTTTTACCTGTGAGTCAAAATTTCTTCAATAAGGCTGCCAGATACCCAGGAATCTGGGACATATGAGCAGTATGTGTGAAAAACAGCTCTGCAAATTCACTGTTAGCCTGACACATCTGGGAAATTTCAGACTTGCAGAAGAAATGATCTGTGTGTCATAGATGCTTTAGGTTGACTGAACAAAAAGAGAAGATGTAGATAGTAAGTGTTCAACAGCTGCAAACCGCTGGCCTCACTGAACATCCCGTGAATGAGCACACATTTCTTTCTGGGATTAAAAATGTCACTTGTGAGTCAAGAGATATTTGGAGACACCACGCACAGTTCTCAGACAGGACATACCTGACCAAGCCCTTGACTCAGAATTTCATCCAGCCCTTCCCATCTTTCCCTCATCCTACTTCTTCTTATGTGACATCAGAAACATGAACTTGAAATATCCATTGGCAGTCAGAGTCTCCAAGAAGTTATTTTGAACACCATTTATCTATTATCATAGCAAAATGACGTTGAAGAATTTAGCCCAGTCTCCCTCTGACAGTGATATTCCACAGTCATGGGACTGAAATTGGAAAAGTTACTTTTTGTGTAAACCAGCAAACAAATCAACAAGGAGTTGATTCCTTTCAGTGAATAGATTTTTAATGAAGAAAATAACTAACTTTCTCCTTGAAAATGATAGAAAAAATGGAAGAAATTTATTTTTTCTGGGTTACTCACCTAGACAGAAGTAGGTCAGGAGTTAGCATCACAGTGCCTTGAGTAGTGTTTCTCAGACTTTTAAATCTTAGAGGCTTCTACTTCTACTGAATATTAGTAAGCCCAGTAATCATCACAGTAACACTGCCAAAATTTATTTTGCATTTGCAGATAAATAAGACCTGTGTTCATCTTGTAACTTTATTATTTGTGTTCATTTTCCTGTATATAGATTATATCTGCCTTACTTTTTTGGGGGTTTTTGTTTGTTTGGTTGGTTGGTTTTTTTTAAATAGGCTATTGCAATTATTTTACATACTTATTTCTGTCTTACATAATTACCCCACAGACAGGGATAGATAAACACCACCCCAGTTAAACTCCATCAGAGGCATATATAGCTGTGAGTGGCTGACGAAAAAGAACCTGTATGTATAACTGCGAGATACATTAAACCAGTTTCTAAACTTCAGAAATACTGGAAAGGGATTTTTCTCTCTCATGTGGAGCTGCAGCTCTTCAGAAATAATCAACACAGACATCTTGCTGCAAATGTGTATAGGATGTGATAGGATGTTAACAGTATGACAACATAATGAAGTTATTTGTTCACTACACTATATTCTACATCTTTAAACTTCATAACAGCTGCTGTCCAGGACCAGAAGTCAAAGATGTTTGTGAGCTTCTGTTGTGGACCTCCAAAGGAAAATAAACAAGAGAGTAAGGTATTTTCATTGATTTAAAAAAGAAATTATTTTTAATTTTTGCTTTATGTAATATAGGCTAAAAGAGGAGATCATAATTCACCAGTAAGACACTGATTTTTTTTTTTTTTAAAATAGTTAACGAAATCCTTTGTGTTATCAAAAGACTCTGAATAAATTAGATAATAAAAATAATAAGAGATCTTGTATTTAGCTGGATTTCCTAAGGAAAAACAAGGCTTTTGTGGTACAGCTCTGCATGACTGCCCATGGGTCTATATGTTTATTGATTTATCTACTGATTTGATAACTTATAAATCAATTTGACAAAGTTTAACCATATCTGAAAAAAGACTGGACAACTTAGATATGCAAAATTTTAACAAGGTTCATCAGAATAGGTGGTCAGGGAGAAGAGAGAAAACCTGCCAGTATTCCAGCTGAGGTTCAGGCTACACTGTGAGCTTTGCTTTTCATTGACATCAGAAACTTCACAGAACAAAATCTCTTAAAACTTATATATATGTAAAAGATAATTAACTCATGTATTCATTTTTGAAATTGAAGGAGTTATTAATTAACAACCTAAAGTAATGTTAGAAAGTAAAGCTACAAGACAGTAAGACTCCTTAGTCCTGATTCTTCCTCAGAGACAGTTGTTTTGCTTTGTTAATTGAAGAACTGAAATCAAGAAGGATCCAGAATAAAGGAATTTGAGGTGAATTCCATACAGAGAGATTGCATGTTAATTGTTCTCAGGGAAAGGTCCTTCAACTATATAAATTATCAAATGATGTCCAAGAATTATTTAGAGGAAGTGCTGGTTGAAACAAGCTAGTAAATGTTCTATCAGATGAGCAGTATAAAAGATCATATTCCAGTGCCTACAAATATTTCCCAGCTCATCTCAATTTCTGTAACAGACAAAGGCACAGCATATTAAAATATTTTAAACTAAATATTTTAAACTTAATGTACTATTTATTTATCTTGATGGCAATTTGCTTGCTTTTGACTGGGTTTGTTAGCTTTAATGAATAAGAGCGAAACAGGAGAATTGAAACACACACACACAGGTGTTAGGAAATCAACAAAAATTTTTACATTCCTGCCACTACCATGACAATCCTTCATGGGAAATGTGATTGAATTTCCTTCCCATCCTTTGAAGACTGAGTTTGCTGATGGGAATGAAAAACTATCATGGATTATGACCAAACACACTCAGAATATAAACTCTGTGTGAATGGAGCTGGGCTGCCCTCTTAAAAATAAAATGTAAATCAGGAACTTTTACACATTTACCACAATTCTAGGAGTCTGGTGTTCAGAATATGCTAGCAGAATGGTCTTAGTAATGCTGTTGAAATCACTGGGTAGTAATAGTTTAAAGCATTCCCAAAGGTGGTGTAAAGTGAGCCAGGATTGTGCAGAACTAATATTTGACTCAGCTTTATTATGTGATGTCTCAGACTTAGAGTTCTTGCTGGCATTTAATCAAGTTTATTGAACATTTTGGACCCAACAAAATTAAGTTGAAATTTTTAAGTCCTAAGAGATCAGATTCCATATAATTATCTGTATCAATATTGAAGAGAATAAAATATATATTAAGGTGTTTGTGGGTTATAACATCATAGTCTGCTTGGATAAGTTGATGAGAAAGCTGACTTTTCTCTGCATTTTTCGATTTATTGTTAATTACTATGGTGTTTTTCTCTAATAAATCGTATTCACACTCAGAATTTTCAAATGGATGCCAATTTTCCATAATAATATATCAGAAAATATGTAGAACTACTGCATGGAGCAAAATGATAAAACTATTTAGAAAAGATCTATTGTACTGCTCATGGTGTAACATCTATGACTTAAGATCATTAGTATTGTGCCTTCCTGCTCCCAGATCTGACAATACGTGAGGGCAGATTTAGCAGCAGATATCTAACAGCTAAGGATTATAAACTACATAGATCATTTGTGAAAGGCTGCTTCGCATGGGAAAAAAAAAAAGCTCCTACCCATCTTTTTGCATCCTGAAACTCTCTTGCCTGTTCTCACATTTAAGCATTTACCATAATAAAGTTGCAGAAACAGATAAACACATGGAAATGAAAAACTTAATCCCAGCATGCAAAAATCCATACAGAAACAGTTCCGTAGCCCCCTGATGGGGCTGGAGACAGAATTTGTAAATAACATTTTAATACCACCATTAACTCCACACACACCCACACACACACACACCCCCCCCAATAAAAGACAGATAAAGAAATAATTACAGTCACACAAAGAACTTAAGAAAATAATGATAATGCTGTCATTGATAAGAGTAAATTTCTGATGCTCTTTCTTAGAAAAGCTTGATGACAGAACTATTAAACTCAGAAAGAAAGAGTGAACTTAAATATTTTAGGATTAATTTGAGAAGGAATTAGTAGATTTTCTATGCAAGAGACTTTGCACAGCTTTCTGACTTTTATAGGCACAAAGCTCAGATGAGACACACCCATACACTTTTGCCCAACATTGCAGAGGGATGTGAAAACATGACAAGATGCTGGTGAATCTTCCTCAAGGTTTTTCCTGTTTCCTTAATATGTTCCCTATTTTCTGTGCCCCAGAAATTAAATCTGTGATTCTTAGAAGTATTTTTTTTACTCCTTTAAAGCTGTGTCACCCCTGTCCAGTGTCTACTTATGGCCACTCTCTGCCTCTTTAAAAACAGATGATAAATTGACAATAACCTCATATACACCCAGTCAAAGGACAGCTTTATAAAGTGCAGTCACATAAAGGACATGCCTTGATTCCTTTCATACTGTTATCAACAACAAATCACCTATTTAGCTTAGTAAAAGCAGAGTTAAACCACTTATCAAACCCTTATTATAGGAGCACAAAATATTTAGCCAACATCATCTAGTACCAAGTGCTTGGTTTAGCATGTTGGCTGAGCTGCAGGAAGTACACTAATGAAATTATTGTCATCTGGGAAACGGCCCACTCTCTGGAAGCTTGCCTGGATGATTTGATCTGAATCCAAAACAACTTGGAATATTATTTTTTTTTTAAAACTAAAAAATACGGTAATGCAAATATGTTCACTAGCACTATCTTCATAAAAACCTGCTGCTGTGCTAAGATATTCCAGGCTGTGCAAGAATTTTCATTTTAAAGTCTCTTGAAAAAGCAACTATTTTTGGCCCTTTTACCTGAAATTATCATAGTAATGAAAGTTCCCATTTCTCAGTTGAGAGATGAAGAGTAGCCTTTGAGCCCAGCAAGATTTAAGCCTTTGTATTATAGTGGTTTTTTCTTACCATATGTTTGGAATATCACAAAAACCAGAATCACCTTGGCAACATTATTTCTACTGCTCCAGTGAGATAATGGTTTTATGTAACTGTGAGCACTGGTCAGTCCCTTAATTGCAGCAGAGACCTGATAAAAATGAAGCACATTTTTATAGCAGGCAGCAGCATCCTTACAAAGAACTCCAAATCTTCAACTGCAGATCTAATTGTTTATGGTGTTCTCTTTAAGGGGATGCTCATCCAGATAATGCATTTTGAAACTTGGACAGAAACTATGCAATAGAAATAACACGCTCCAAATCTAGACATAAGAAGTGGAGGGCAACAATATTCTGCTTCTGACATGAAATTTAGAAATTCATGCCCCAAAATCCCTGCCCAACTCCTTCGTGGCATGCTACATTTTAATAACTTTTGTAGTTGTCTTAATGCATTGTATGCCGAGACTTCTGTGACAACGAACATCTGGAACCACCTCAGATGCATAAATTTGGGGCTATGAGTGCATGAGCACTCTGCCTCACAGCCTCTGAATCCTGAATTCAGAGTGTCTGCTTTTCTCAGTACATTTCAAGAAAGAATAAACACTTTTAGATTCTTAAGTACAAAAGAAGACATGAAGCTAAGACAAGGTGTTTAACTCAGAGTTTTAAGCAGGCCACTAAATCATTAAATAAGCGGGATCTCATACACTCCTCTTGAATACTGCTTTTTGCTGACTAGCTCAATTATTTATCAGTGCTGGCCTTTCAATCCCATTGTTCATCTCCAAGCACTGCTTACATTTTGATTAAAGAATTTAGAAACCCACTTTGGGCACCTGATTTAGCAGACTGGGAGTAAAAGCTTCTTACATGAGGTCTGGTTTGTTCTTCAGCCTGCGGGTGTATGTGCTGAGGAGACATCTGATGTGAGGTGTTTATGGATGTGAGTGCACATCTGTGCTTTTTTCTAAGTTATTCACCTCCA
>WUAM01000334.1:8700126-8710171 GCA_024336885.1 Actenoides hombroni | reverse complement strand
TATAGACTGGATTGATGAGCTGAGACCAATGGGATGAGGTTCAACAAGGCCAAGTGCTGGGACTTGCACTTGGGTCACAACAACTCCCTGAAACACTCCTTTCTCAGGGAAGAGTGGCTGGAAACTGCCCATCAGAAAAGGACTGAGAGGTTTCAGTTAACACCTGGCTGGACATTGAGGGGCTGAAGTGTTTTCAGAGATGGGCCTGGAGAAAAGGAGGCTCAGGGGAGAGCTTCTTGCTATCTACAACTACCTGAAAAGAGGTTGTAGCGAGATGGGGTTAGTCTGTTCTTCCAGGTTACAAATGATAGAAGAAGAGGAAATGGCCTCAGGTTACACCAGAGGAGGTTTACATTGGATATTAGGAAAAATTTCTTCACTGAAAGGGCTGTCAAGTCCTGGGACAGGTTGCCAAGGGCAGTGGTGGAGTCACCATCCTTGGATATGTTTTAAAGCTGTGTAGATGTAGTGCTGAGGGACATGCTTTAGTGGTGACCTGGCAGTACTGGATTAATGGTTGGACTTGATGGTCTTAAAAGGTCTTTTCCAACCAAGATGATTCTACGATTCCATAAACAAATCACGTTTTTTCTTGTAAGATAACTGAGAATGAAAAAAATTACAGACACAATTGAGTTACCTTTAACGCACTTAGCTCAGGTATTGATATTTAAAAATACAAACACCAACACAGGTTATACGGTCCTACCCAAGAGCCTGCAAGTACACTCATTAGCTGAAAACCCTGTCACTTCAGCCTCACTGAAGCTTCTTCCAAGGCTGCTCAATGGCTGAACACATAAATGTAACTTCAGAGTTGAAATAAATATAAGAAGAGGTAACCCTGCCCCATGTAAGTAAAGACAAATGGAAGTTTTTGATCTTTAAAAATTTTGGGTCACAACTAGAATTTTTCTAGCTGCTGGACTTAAGTTTTGCATGTTTTCAGTTTTGTTTTTGTTTTTCTAACCATTTTTTGTGGTTTATAAACTTGATTAGATACTTGCAAACCATTTTCTTATTAGTATTTTATTTTAAAAAGTGCAAAACCACAGGTGGCCACATATTATGAAGGAAGGCAAAATACAACCTCACAGTCTGAAACAATGAAAAAGAGAGTAGAAGTACTCAATTCTTATGCTACCCTTCTAGGAAAGAGAATTGAGCAAATAAACCAAAATTACTGAAGTAAATGGTAAAGATCCTGTTACACCTTGTTTCAGACCATAAAGAAACGGTCTTAGCATGTAGTCATCCATCTCTGAACAGGTGGCCACACCTGAGTATACAAGATAAAAAGTTGGGGGAGGAGGGGGACAGTGAAGGAATGGAACAGCTTAGACCACAGATGGCTTAAAATGATCAAGACAATATTTGGTTTTAATCCAGAATGACTGCACATTTTCATATACACCTCTGGACACTGAGACCTATCCATGATAAAGATGGTTTGCTGTTGCTTTCCTGTGTAGATCTGACATTTATGGCAATGGTTACTTTTGTCTGATGTCTCTAGTGAAAGATGAACTGTTTTGATCTATATCCACTATTCGATACTGCTTTCATTCTGGAACATATGCTGAACTTTACACTCCATAATTTGCTGGTGGAGCACACTGCAGACTGCAGAAAAGCTGTACCTATGGGATGAGTAAATAGCTTAAATGAAAATTACACCACAGCTCATCCGCAATAGGATTTAACAGTTTTCAATTTCTTTGGTCTTCTAGGGATTAAGTGTCTGATGTTGACTCAATTTCTTTTCTGTTATTAGTGTTCTGTGAATTTGTAAGTCATGTAGTCCTGTGAAATCAATAGGGTTACTCATAGAAAATACAAATGTTTAACTCTGCCCATCAGTTGTAATAGTTCTCTTGTCTTGGGTAAGGATTTCTGTCTGTTCAACTTTCTCAGGTAAAACCAAAACACAGGTTTGCTGAGCTGGGTGTCAGCAGGTTGAATGCATTGTTAAAGGAGACCATGAGAGGTATCTCAGTAGCATTTCACCTGCCTGAGTGTACCTGGCCCTTTTATGAGTAAATGGTCAGCCTGGAAAGGGTACAGTTGGAGTGGCACACAGACACAGACAAAACATGATCACTCCGTAACTTATAGTTATTTCTAATGCTCAATTAAAAGATTCAAGTGAAATATACCAAATACAGCACCTCTTCCTACCTTTCTCTTGCTCTTTGTTAATTAAGTTTGCAGCTTAATAGTTTTAGGACAACATTTTCAGATGTTATACAAGGTGTGTCTTTTTTTAAAAACCTCCCAAAAAATAGAAGACAAAACAAAGAATAAGGACAGAAGCCTTTTGAAGGCAATCCTACTAGGACTGGCAGTCTTTGGGTGGAATTAGCCATCATCATCCACAAGCAACTGCAGCTAATTTTATCTGGGATTGCACTAGTATCTTTTATAATACCTTTGATGCTTCCATGCCACTGATAGACATATCACTCTGAATATCTCTTGAAGGGACATATATTTTATGCACAATTGCACAAAATTTGTGGCTTATAATCACCCTGTAAGTGACTGATATATCCCAAACTTTTTCTCCTGCCTTCCAGCTGATGTGTTATAGCAAATAAGTCTTGCTATTAGTCCTTAAGGGCATGGCCTTGCACTTTTTACAATTACATTTAATTCCACTTCTATCACTCCTCTGGGTCACACAGCTTTTCCTTTACAATAATCCTGTCTCTTCTAGATAGAAAATGCTCCCACTCTGTGTTATCAGCAAATTGTGTCAGTACACTCCTGTATTTTTATGCCTAGGTCATTAATGAAAATGTTAAAGATCAGCAAATTGAAGGGTAATACCTAATATTCCTAGAGGGTAGATCCATTTTCAACTGGTGGGGTTAGAACCAAGCCCTCCTTTTCTAAAATGTTACTTAAATGTAAGAGCATGTGTGGTAGTATATGTGTGCAATCCAGCTTCCCTTTTTTTTTTTGCCAGTGTATCATCCATCTCTGTTGGCCCATCTCAACTAACCCATCTGTTACGGTTGTAATAGAACATAGTGGAGAAAAGGCTGATTTATGAAATGCTGGATGATTGTCCCTATTTTTATTAATGTGTGATTATGACTTCCCTGTTACACTGGGTGAAAATAGTCTAATGGCAACGCTTTTCATGTGAAAATACCAATTTGACAGATGCTAAACTTTCCATGGCAAGGAGCCATGAAGCTGTGCTGCTCCAGACACCCCACTCTGAGAACAGCCCTTCGTGTGTCTCCTAGCACAACAGGAGGCCCTGGTTTGCGACCCACACTGGTCAGCAGCACAGTTTTAATTCCAATAATCCAACACCTCAAGGCTTCTATATGAATTAACTGCACAGGGTTGCTTCTAAGTGCCATTTTTTGGAGACAGAGATAGAGCAGATGGGGATTTGTACAGACCAAACTGTTGGAAGCCAGTGATAAGAAGGGAAAAAAAAAAAAAAGGGGGGGGGGGGTGGAAATAAGCTGTGAAAGACAACCCTTTCATTTGTGTGCTTTGCATTGCCACCTGCCAACCTCAGGCCTTCTGATCTCCTCTCAGTGAACCGTAGAGGCAGCAGTTGGAAAGATCAGATATACGCTCAGGGCAATCTGTCAGAAAATACTTTGTCACATTCCCCAACACTAAAACCCACAGAAATAAAATCTATGTGTTTAAAATTGCAAATGCCCCGTATATGGAAGAACTACTTTTTTTAACAGAAAAAAAAAAAAAACAAAACCAGTGAACACAACTCCTGCCCTGACATATTTTTTTTTTATTTTATTTTAACATCACTAAAATATTAGGTTGCGGTTTTTTATCTCCCTTAAGCATCTGTACCTTGTTTGTTTGCCTCTGGCAACACAGTTGTAATGTCATTCTCAAGAGACTACACTGAATTCCATTATACAATGAATGAAATAAAAAATAGTAGAACAAACCAACAGATAAATCCAACAATTACTATTTCAGTAATATGAAAATATTTGCCAATGTTTTACCATAGTATCAGCCCTATTTAGGCCACTATTTGACTATACTTTGTTTTTCCTAAGAGATGAGACAAATAAATAGTGTGTGGTTGTTTTTTGTTTTTTTTTTATAAATAAGTGTTGTTTAGGGTTTTTTTTTGTTATTTAAGTATGCATAGACTTTCCTGAAGAGACAAGGATTTGTGAGTATATTTCTAAATTTTTTGTTCTCTATTAGTTCTATATACCACATGGAATATGCTATATAGTGTATCTCCTTTCAAGTTCAAAGCACTCTCCAGATATCCAATTAAGTTTTATATCAACCTGGTATATGATATAATCTTGTGATACCTCTCAAAACCAGTTATAAGTATCCAAAGCATATTTGGATAATAAGGAATAGTAACAGGAAATAAAATATATTTCCACATATGCTGTCACCCTTAAAAAATTAATAAGGTGTATTAAATTGAATATTCTAGATGAAATTGCCATCACCACACAAAACCAAAATGTAATATCATTATTGTTTACCTGTAGAGTTAACAGATTCCCCACTTTTTTATTTAGCCTATGGGCTGGATATTCTATCTACTGAACCATGTACTATGGGGACTGCTGGAGTATTTTCTGTTTTATTCAAACCTCATTTCACATGTGCCACACACAGGAATAATCCTGGCATCTCGTCTGAGTCTGTGCAATGAAATCACCATGTCCTGGCAGCATTTGGCAGAGTTGGACAGTTTTTTCTGGAAAGAATCTAGGCTTTATAATGAGGTCAGGACTGAATTGTACTGTTGAGACTTTATGCTGGGGTGTTTTCACAACATTTCTCCTAACTACTCTCAAATACAGATGTTTCAGTGAATTTCAGTACTTCATGATGTTTAAATGCGCTCACAACTTTTGAAAGATAAATTTAAAAACAATTAAGGGATTATCCAAACAATACCATCTCTTTGGCAATCCTCACTATATGATGCTTTTCCACGGTGCTCAGAGATTCATAAATGTACTGACTGACCAGTCTGCCTCATGTATTCTCAGTAATATAATTTCCTTCATTTTGTGATAGAAAGTAGCAGGTTGTTAAAATAATTATCAGGTCTAGCCATACTCCAGAATACCATGAGCTCTGAATTATATAGTTTCACTCAAATTTATGCCAGGTGAATTCAGCTCCGTGAGCATATCATTGCAAATCCTGCTCATTACTGAAGTAAAATTTAACATATATTTTGAGCATGTTGTCTTCCTTTTTCTTTCATCTCCATGTCTTGTCAATTGTTTCAAAATTGACTATTTTGTGTATCATCTACATTGTTTGGCTTGTGACTGAGAACTGCAGAGTGGTCCTAATTTTCAGAAGTCAGGTTTTACACTCTTTTCTGAATAAGATATGCTTTCTAAATAAGATATGCTTTCTAAATATTCCTTGAAAAAAATCCCAAAATCTACTGTACACAGATTTTTTTTTTTTCTTTCATTTACTCTTCAGTGACTTAATTTAGCTCTCACTACAATTGTATTACTGACCTGCAATACTTAAATGAGGCCAGTAAGGAATGCTTTTGAAAATCAAGCCACATATCGCACATACATCATCATCAGAGCCACTTTAAAATCAGTGACAGTCATCAGTCACCCAAAGAAAACCTAATCAACCAAACAAAGGTCAAAAAGACACTCACTGGTGTCATGCATATTGTTAAAATAAAATAAAATAAAATAAAAAAAAATATAGAGGCAATTATGTAGAAATATTAACTCTTTTATCAGAGATTTAATCTTTACCATATTTCCTTTTTATTTTCTGGAGTCTTTCTGATGCATTCTTCAGAAGACTGTTTCCACTTGTCTATTCCCTCCTCCCCATGCTTTTCAGATGTTTAGAGGCATGAAGCACAAGAAAAGAAAGAAAGTATTTTAGTGGTAATGTAGATCATCTTTGGATCTGGTGAGCTCTCTTTACACAGAAACATGCCACACTCCATTTCCCAATGTAAGTAATTGTGGTTATCAGATAAAGCAGATATCAAAAGGTGTTTTATGAACCATTGTGCTTACATAAAGAAAGCTACTGCTTTGTCACTGAAAGAAATTTTGAATTTTTATATAACTGGTCAGAATAAGTTTCTTCAGTCTGTAGATCTGCTTTATAAGACTTGCAGTGATCTCCCTCAAAGCAAAAGCCTCTGATCCACAAAGGCAAAAACAGTGAATTTTGACCTCCAGGACTGTGCTTACAGCAATAGCAATAACGATATCAATAAGTAGCTTTTTCCACTGCCACAACTGGCACAGTTTTGTACTCATTAAGCCTCAGATTGTACCTATTTGCTTATTATGGGTGCCTCTATTCAAAGATTAAGAAATAGAGTTTCCAACACACATGCAATCTGCTTCAGTATTTTTCTTAATATCACAATCTCAAATGCACATAATATGTAGACATAGTAATATATAATAGTTACAGATTTTAAGGTAGAATCAGAGCTCCTCTGAAGTAATACAGGCTATAGAGTTTCATTTGTCTCAGTACCTGGTGTCAAAAATAATCTGCAAAAGAAAGTAGCTGATCTTGGCAGGAAGGTGACAAGGGAAGGGCATGCTTCTGTGGAGGCATGCTGCAGTGGTGCTGAAAATGCTGAGCCTCCTTTCAAATATGAATAGCCTTTAGCTGTGACTAAATTTAGCTCCCAGACATTGCTACTTGTTTCTATGATGAGTTAAGTAAACATTAGCCAGGATTTTTCCTCCATCTCTATTCCCCCTGCAATGAAGTCACCTCTCAACCTTTGTTTTAATAAGGCAAATAAACTGATCTCTTAAAGTTTCTCAGGCCTCTGTGTCCTGCAGGCCTTATCCCTGGGATGATAAATATTTTATGAAGTGAAAAAAGAGTATTTCTTTGTTTTGTTTTTTTTTTACTGACTCTGATGCAGTGTGATACAGAAATTGTTCTAGCAGTCAAAAAAAAAAGGGACATAGTAGTACTGGACAATTGGCCTGAACACAACTTGATTCTAAAGCAAAGCACAATGTGAACAAGGGCATATATTTTATTACAGCAGTATCTAGAGACTGTAGCCAGTGTTGGGCTGGATTTCATACTCTGCAATCAGCCACAACCTAGAGATTAGTGGACTCAGCCTACAGAGGTCAAAGAAAAGAGAGATGAGCTAGAAAAAGTCACCAAGAGATAAAATGTCTCGCTTAACTCACAGAAAAGGCCTAAAAGAGGGTTGAGAATGAAAAGTAGCTCTGCTGACTCCATGTTGATTTTTTTACTTCCTTTTTGCTTTGAATTAATTTATTAATGTGTTATAGAAACACTGATGCTCAGTCACTGAGCCCTTGGAATTTTTCTAGTGGGTATATCTGATTTTGCTCTGAGAGCTGCAGCATTTGACTGTTCTTGGATGTATTCCCTACATGTCTCTGAAGCACAGATGAGGACAGCACGGAAAGAGCAGTGGTGATTGTTTTTCTTTCCTCACTGAAGCCAGCACCTTCTCTGCAGTAAAAGACAGCTGCTATCAGAAAGGGACCTGGAAATCCCACATTAAACAGACTGGATGCACTAAATCACATGTTGCTGGGTGAATTTTTTGGTTTTTTTCTCAGTTAAATATGTAATATACAGTTTGCTCCTGATACCTACACTGGAGCTTCACTGCCTTTAGACTCCCTCCAAAATTGTGCCCTACCGTATGGATGTGAAAAATAGCTGGAAGGTAAAAAAAGAGTAATTCACTTTTTTTCCCAGTAAACATTCTTATAATACTTGATTGTAAACAACCTGTCAACACACTCTCTCTAAGGCTGATTAGTGAGTGGGTGGAGAGAATTTCATGAAATGGCTTGTACTAGGCAGTATCCCAATTATCAAAACCACATAATTTACAAGAATGACAAACTTCTTATTGTTAATACATGATCACGAAAGCTACATCCAGAGGTTATGTCAGGTACCCCCTGACACAGGGAGCTCCCCACCTCAGGCAGCCCCTGTGGCCGGGAGCAAAGTCTATTCACCGTTTATTGACTTACATAGACTAGGTAAGTTTTTTGGTTTGAGAAATTGCTGACTAGGTCTAAATCTATCTCAGTAAGTAAAAGGGACCAGAAAAAATATCTCTGATCCTAAATTTTTATAGCTAAGCTTTCTCTGTACCCCAAAGAAAGGTCCCCTAGCCTATACTGTCTAGAAAAATAGCCTGTAGCTTTATCTACCTCCAAATCACCTGTGGATATCATACTGGGAGCTGCTACTTCCCATATATCAATATTTCTGAGCAAGCAGGACAGCTATTAAACAGAACAAATAGCTATGCATCCGTGCATGAGGCCTCTCTTTGGCTCCAAGTATAATGGCCTCAATTTGCACTAGGGAAGATTTATTATGGATATTAGCAAAAAATTCTTCACAAAAAGGGTTGTTAAGCACTGGAACAGGCTGTCCAGGGAAATAGTAAAGTCACCATCCCTTGAGATTCTTGAAAGATGCATACATGTGTCACATAGGAACACGGTTTGGTGGTGGACTTGGTAGCGTTAGGTTTGCGGTTGGACTCAATGATCTTAAAGGTCTTTTCCAACCTAAATTACTCTATGATTCTATAAATGTCAGAAGATATCTTGGACCAATCTCTGTGTCATTATGTTTATCTGAGATACCAAAGTGGGGTCACAAAAACTTGTCCCTAGAGATACCTATGGCATGGACACACCCACTCTAGGGTCTTGCTATAATTAGTAGACATGGTGTTAAACCACCATCTGGAGATGCCTTCTCCAGTTGTGAAGAGGCTGACAGACAAGCTGCATCACATACTCAATTATCTCATTACAAATAGGATGAATTGCTGCACAAGTCTGGTGTGTGCTGTGGAACAACTTAGATTTTTACAGCTGATATTTAGGATGTTACTATACTTATTGCTCAAGACTTCTGCCAGGGGAGAGAGGTTAAAGAGAGCTGCAGACACCAGGAAGGTACGTGGTGATGTGCAAACTTACTTATTAGTCTAGGCAGAGGTGTCTGAGCAGTTCCAAAGAGTGTTTTCCACTGAGGACACCTAGTACTAGTATGGTTGTTGCTATTATTATCACTGGCTTTATTATTATTACTTACTTACTCTAGTAAAAGGAGAGAGGCAGCCAGTTCTGTGAATTTGACCGCAGACATTACCATGGACTTTGTTTCTGACAAGGAATTTTGTGGTCCTGGTATTTGCAATTATAAATCACATTCTTGCTTTAAGTCTACATCATTTTTCTTCACTCCTCTGATACACTGTATCAACTATTTCCCCTGCTTGATATGGATTTCTTACAATGTATTTCTGTCTTATCCTTACCTTCTCATATAAAAACAGGTGCTGAATGCTTAGGGATGTGTATTTTACAGCTGTATTGGATTTGATGGATACGCTAAAAGATCCTTTTAACATATGAGTCTGAGCAACTCTAGTAACAACCAATATCCAATAAAGCTGATAGAATTATTATTTGTTGCACTTTTACTACGGGAAAATGTTCTACAATGTGTGATATACCCTGATTCATATCCTGCCATTTATCAAGAAACATCTTATTAGACCTTGTTAACGAGAAAATAAACCTTGGGTTTTTTTCACTTTATGAGGAGTAAAACATGATAAATAATAATGGGAGAAATAACTGTCAAGCAATTTACAAATGATATGTTGTGAAAATATGGCACCTTGATGGTTTCTCCTAGGAAGACATATGTTGCAGCAATGTCATGATTCAGAAGGTGCTTTACTTATTAGGGAGAAAAGGAATGTGAATGGACAAATATCAATTTAAAACTCAAGTTCAAGCTGAATGAGTCTAATGTCAAACACGATGTTAAAAACTTATGCTAGGCAGCCAAGAAATGCTATGCAGAGATGAGTTAGGAAATGGTTATTGGCAACATTGAGCTGGATAAAGCAGGCACCTTTGTAGCCTAAAGATTTCTGAATGCTCCAATATGTGGAGTCCGCTGCAGACTCCTCTCCGTGCCATGAACCTACTCGCCATCCCACTGCATTTCCCCG
>WUAM01000334.1:8681000-8692462 GCA_024336885.1 Actenoides hombroni | reverse complement strand
CACAGACTAATAGACTTTAGTGCTAGGAACTTAATACTTGCTGTTCAGTCTTTCTTTGTCTCATTTTCATTCTCTCACTTATTATCTCTTTTTATTCTTATGTATCTGCCTGCTTTAAATTACACAAATGATCACTGTCCATCATCTGCTCTTCTGCTGGCATAACCAGTCCACCTTTCTTATCCTCCAAACAGGTATATAAACAACAATAGTTCTGATTCAGAAAAGCAGACAAACACTGCTTAATATTAAAGAGATACTCCTTATATTCTTTAATATTAAGAAGTTAAGTATTGTAGTATTTCACTTTCCTTTAAGGAAATACTTTTTTCTACCCTTCATCATTAAAGTGCTAAAACGCATGTCAGTAATCATACAATACAAACAACCCGCCTATTGAGTATTCCCCAGTACCACCCCAATACTTAAGCTTGTGAAGAGGAGATCTGGTAGTTGTGAAATCAAACTTTTAACTCAACAACCCAGAATACCTGTACAGAAAATACCAGAGGGACCTTCTTTTTTTTCCTTTTTTCTTTTTTTTTTTACTTTCTCCCGCTGAATAGGAATGGTTTAGTGCGTGATGGCAACATTTATAGGCAATGTAATGATTTTGCAGTCAAACTTATAGCACTGTTGACAGCTTTTAAATGTTTCATCAGTTACATACTAAGCTTATGTGGAAGGACATATTTGGTAAATATTTGATGAATGTAATCAAGACAAGGGCAGAGTTACATTTCTAAGAACTTTAAAATTAATAAAAGAAAGTTGTAGGTTTTTGTTTTCTGAGCACCAATCTTCAATTTCCTATAAGGTCCAAAGGGTTACTCCAGGAAATGTTTACAAAAACAATCACACAAAACCAAATTCATGCTGTTACTTTAGGAAGGACTAAACTGTTATTTCAATATCACTGGACACTTCAATGCAATGTAATATAACTGAGGTAGTATATACTGTTCATAATTTCAGGGTAAAAAGTTTGCATGGCATTATGTTTATCATAAACCTAGAGGCAGAATTTTACTAATACACTGTTACTGTCCTCATGAAACATAGTAAAAGCCCAAAATTTACAACTTTCTTTCTCATCTAAAATGAACCTTTTTCCTCTACAGAAAACAAAGTACAACTCTGGTATTTATACTCGTTAACTACAGTCTTTATTTGTAGAAATTTTTTTTTAAATAATTGTAACATATAATATTAACAGTAAAAATAAAAAATACTAACAGATTCAGTTAGTGCAGAATAAGGTTAGGGATCTCAAAATGAGATCAATAAAACAAATTAAAAGATACTAGTTGTTATCCTGAAGTTATAGTTCATGTTAACATATCCCACTAGGTTTACAGTTCCCTTTCCCACAGTGTCTGGCCATCAGTTCTGTTTATCTATATAATGAAAAAAAAAATAATTTACAAAGAATGTCTTCATGTGAAAAATTACCACTAATAAAATTAGTATTTCTTATATGCTCACTTTTGTATTTAATTAGATCTATCATACATTCCATGCAATCTTAATTCTGACCATCTATTAGTGTAATCTTGTTCTAGATATCAGTAATACTTTCTTAGCTAGACCTCCTAAATTTTTATTGAGTGTACTTGACTTAATTTTAATGACACCTGTACTGGTGTACATTCAGTCTTCTTGTAGCATTACATCCCTACCACTTTTGGGGATGCACAGAATGGGGGTTTCCAGCTAACAGTCAAGAAAGATAATCTCCTCTGTCATCATCACTTGTCTGATCCTCTCTCCCATCATCTATGAAAAGCAGAGAGACTGACTACTGAAAGTAATCCTTATTTTGTATGAAGAAGACAAAACTGCCCAGAAAAAAATTCATTCCATTCAGAATGACTCCTCTACTTGTCTTCCTTCAACAACAAGACAGATAGGAAAGGGAATGTGCCCCACAGATTCACCATCACTGATAGAGTTATGGTTTCTGGTTTGGGGTTCAGGAAGACTGCTCTCCAAGGCTGAGGAAAACAGGTCCCAGGCTGTGGGAAGTTAGGTTGTTGGAGAGAGACTTTTATCTCCCAGAGAATCATTTCTATAGACAAAGAGATACAACGCCAACTCCAGACTTCTATTCCTCAGTCCTGGGCTCAGGGGACGTTCTAAGGATCTTTGCATTGCCAGTTGGGCTCATGATTAATAGGGAAAGACAATTGAAAGGTATCACAGCAAAAGAGACACAAAACATTACTAAGGATGAACATGCTGTGGAACTGCATGGATCTGCTTTGAATAGCTTAATAAAGAAAGTTCATTTCAATTGTCTCCTTGTCTACAGAGGAAAAAAAGGGTTATCTGCAAGTTGTTGTTCAGTAGATAGACATTAAATTTCACCACAAATGGTATTTTCCAATAATTATTTGACTAACTTGAGCAGTTACTTTATATACTGCCCATGGTTGAAATTAAAAAGAGACAAATTGAAATTAAATGCTGACTCTTAGCCAAAGCTGAAGGGATGCTGCTGATACCATCTGCTAGTACAGCCCATAGGAACCAGGAAACCACAGAATTAGCTTTATGTGAGGAATTATGTTTCATCTGCTTTTTAGGGAAGATTAACAGAAGCCTGTTGTCCAATTGCAATATTAGTACCCATTTAATATTGCTTCTGATTTTGCTAGGAGTGATTTTAAATCTCTGTTGAGAGGTGTAAATGCTTTATCCAAAAGACACAACATTTACTGCATTGAAAAAAGAGATGAAACCATAATCATAACTGTTCTTGAGCATTTTCCAGATGTGTTACTAATGAGCCAGTACTGGGATACCAAGAATTACTTTTTTATATTAATCTTTTTCAGTTTTAAATGCTGCTCTTTCTTTAGTAAGTAGTAGCCTTACATGGGAGAATTCTTGAGTATTTTGAAGATGTCTCATGTAAGAATGAAGGAGTGAAAACATGAAGTTATTTGGTTTTGTCCTAGTCCAAATTATATTTTTAGATGAGACTCACTATTACATTAAGACATTCCAAATATGAATTTAAGTATTTTTTTGATAGACTGCAGTGAAGCAAGCTAAAAAGCAAAAGACTTCAAGTGTATAAGAAAATCATAGAATCATTTAGTTTGGAAAATACTTTTAAGATCTTTAAGACATTTGAGATGGTGTAAAGAGGATGGGGCAAGTCTCTTTTCAGTGGTGCTCAGTGACAGCACAAGGGGCAATGGGCACTAACTGGAACATCAAAGGTTCCACCTGAACATAAGAAAAATCTTCGTTCCTGTGAGGGTACCAGAGCCCTGAACCTGGATGTCCAGAAAGTCTGTATAGTCTTTATACCTAACACTGCCAAGTCACCACTAAATGATGCCCCTTAGCACCACATTCACGTGTCTTTTAAATCACTCCAGTGTGGTGATTCCACCACTGCCCTTGGCAGCCTGTTCCAGGACTTGACTACCCTTTCAGTGAAGAAATTTTTCCTAATATCCAATGTAAACCTCTCCTGGTGCAACTTGAGGCCATTTCCTCTTCTAGCATTTGTTACCTGGGAGAAGAGACCAACCATCTCCTCATTATAACCTCTTTTCAGATATTTGTACATAGCAAGAAGTTCTCCCCTGAGCCTACTTTTCCCCAGTTCCCTCAGCTGAGCCTCAGAAGACTTGTGCTCTAGACCCTTCACTACCTTCATTGCCCTTCTCTGGACATGGTCCAGCACTTCAATGACCTTCTTGGAGTGAGGGACCCAAAACTGAATCCAGGATTCAAGATGTAATTTCACCAATGTCAAGTCCATGGGAACCATCCCTGCCTTAGTCCTGCTGGCCACACTAGTGCTAACAAGAGCCAAAATGCTGTTGCTTTCTTAGCCACCTGGGCACACTGTTGGCTGTCAACCAACACCCCGAGGTCCTTTACTGCCAGGCAGCTTTCCAGCCACTCTTCTCCAAGCCAGTAGCATGGCATAGGGTTGTTATGATCCAAGTACAGGACTTGGCACTTTGCCTTGTTGAACCTCATCCCACCGGCCTCAGTTCATCCATCCAGCCTGTCCAGATCCTTCTGTAAAGCCTTTCTACCCTCAACCACATCAACACTCTTGTCCAGCTTGGTGTTGTCTCCATTCTTACTAAGGGTGCATTTGGTCACTTTATCCAGGTCATTGATAAAGATATTAAAGAGAACAGGCCCTGGTACTGAGCCTTAGGAACACCACTTGCGAGTAGCTGCCAACTGGATTTAACACCATTCACCAAAACTCTTTGGGCCCAAACATCCAGCCAGTTTTTTACAGCACAACTCTGAGACTTGGAGGTTCAGATGTGGTATTCTATGCCTGCTGTAGACAGAGTAACTATGTTCTGAGAGGGAATAGAAAACATCTTCCAGTGAACTTGGAGACTAGGAGAACATTATTATAAAAATTATATGATATAAACAGAATAAAAACACCTATAGCTATAGCTGCGAACCAAGTGAGAGAAGAGAGTTTTTCACTGGTGTTATCGCTGAAGATCTGTATTGAACTATGCATGGGCAGAACATTTCTTAATGAGTATCTGTGTTGAGCCTGACCCCCAGACTGATGGATTCTCTATCTGATAGCTCAGTGATCTAAAATGGAGCCTGGATTAGGAGCAAAGCTAACTGTTGTTCATGGCCTTAACAGCTACAGAAACATTTCTATGTAGTTTAAAGATGCTCAGGGGGTGATGGAGGTTTATAACATTCAATAATGAAATTTATGTTTTCCTAATGCTGTGCTAATATCATGGGGTTACCAAAAAAAAGTAACTGACACTAGGTAAGGTAAGAGCAAGGCTTTTTATATTAGTCATTGACAGATGCTGGCTTCTTAGCTACATGTGAGTTCCTGCTGGCTCTACAGCTGATTTTGGTAACTGCAATAGCAATATGGATGTGGTTTTCTTCCAGAGATAGGCCTGAAGACTCATGTTCTTATTCCCTGTGTTGTGCTTTTTCTTTTGTTTTTTTATTCAAAATTAAGACTTCCACTTAAAGGTTATTTTACAGCTTTGTGTGTGTATGAGGTGTGAAAAGATTTAAAAAATCACAGTTAGGGGTGTTTTCCATCAGGGAAAACACCCATAGTCTTTACTGACTATGGGATAAAGAAGTCATATACCCTCTGTTATTTATCTTTTATTGGATGCAGAGACCCCAGTGCTGTTGGTATGGGAGAAAATATTTTTCAGCAAACAACACAGTCATCATTTATAGAATCTTTCTGCTTATGTAATAAATTTGCACATATAAATCCCATCAGGAATTAATGCGTTTCCTACATAGGACCTGTATTCCCAGTGCACTATATTATAGAGTAAAGCAGGACAGGTATTGAATGAGGATATTTTCACTAAAGGAAATGTGATCTAAAAGAAAGGGCTATGTCAAGAATAGGATAAATTCAGAGCTCCTGTGAAGTCAGATGCCAAATTTTGTAAATTATGATTTCACCAGCACAGCAAAGGGTTTTTTTTCTGCTCACTCTCAGTGTCAAAGGATCTCTAGCAATAACAGGCAGGCTTCTGATTTTTATGCTGTATGAAGAGGACTAGATTTCCAGTAATTACTAACCCAATGATCCCTCACTAGGAAAAAAATACAGTGCTAATCATTTTGTTCTCACTGCCCAGCATCAGGTCATGATTTTGTTGTTATCCATGAAGCATTTTTACTTAATGTACAGCCTTTATGATTAGTATCTTTGTGCTCTTTTATGGTCAATATATTGGTTTTGGTTTATTTATTAACAGAATATGCACTTACAGTTACTAAGTCTCCTGCAAAACAAAGTCTTTGTATTGTAAATTATTTCCAGTGTACGAACTTCCTGGATTTCCATTAAAAAAGAAATTACTATTGTAAATGAAACTATTTACCCTGCCAAATACTATCACTATGATATCTTATTTCAGATTATTCTAATCAGAGAAAATGTAACCTTGAATATTATTCTCTGGTCTGGAAATCTAATTGAAATGGTGGCCAGAAAATTCTTATTTCTCTTCCTTTTGAACTTATTGCAGAAACTGCATAAAATTATATAACAGTCTAAGTATTAAGCAGGGACATAATAACTGACATTTCAGACCTACTAATACATAGTTATAAATCAGATAATTTTATATCTCAGCAGGTTTATTAATCTGAAAAAAATAATTTGAAGCAGTGAGATTTTAATAATGATATTCATATTAAATTACTTTCTGAGGCTAACCTCTTGCTAACAATACTCTAAATCTTTTTTTTTTCTTTTTTTAATAAATGAGAAAGCTACACAAGAAAAAAAAAAATCTTGAAGAACATCACATAACTACAATGTTGCCATTTTTATGAATAGAGTACACCCTTGTTTAACCAGGCTATCTACACTATTTTAAGCTCATTAAGTATGTGAACTGATACTTCCTATTACACTGTGCAAATGCCAGATGTGAAATATAGGTTCAATTTAAGCCAGTAGGACTCTTTTCACTGACTTGAGTGGGGCTACGTTTTCTTCCCATGATTTCAGCTTTCAGTATCTTCTTATTTTGACTACATATACAGCCAAAAGCAAGGGTTGATGTACGAGTAGCATTTAACCAGTAGTAGCCCTAGGAAGTACTGTAACACATCTAAATCATAATGTCTGTCCCATTTCTTCTTTACAGGGGTTATAATTTGCTGGACATCTACAACAACATTAAATTGCTTAACCCTTCATACATATGCACTTAGCAACCCAAGTTCTTGATAGTGAATAACGGAGTCATAGACTAGTTTGAAACTTATTTCCACCTTATTTTTTATGAGTCTTTTTGCTGTCTACGAAAGAAATGTGATGTTCACCTGCTTTATGCTATGGAGACACAAAAGAAATTCCTAAAATTTTGCAGTGCATGTCATGATGAGTGATATAGCCTGATCAAGTCTCCTCCAACAAGGCTAGAAGTGTGAAATATCCTTTTCCATCAAACAATTATTATATATGACTTAAAAGTGAAAATATTTTGTCTTTTACTTTTTGTCAAAACTTTTTTTTGTTTCATTCAGGTTTTTTTTTTTACCCCTTTTTTCTTTTCTCCAGGTATGTTTTAGATGAATAGGGAAAGGATGTGAGATAATAGTATTTCTAAACAAACTTCAGGCTTAAGGGATTATGGTAAATTTCTCCGTTTGTATTTTCTTTAAATGTTATTGCTCAAAGAATGACATATCTAGAACTGAAACTATAAGACTAGTAAAATACTCTGACTTTTTTTAAGTTTTGTTATATTTTCTCTCCAGTATTTTTCCTGGCCAAACATTCATTCTATAGATACTAGTTTTAAATATCTATCTGTTTAAGTGACAGTCTTGTGGAACTTTGTGAAAAATACACAGAATGAATGAAAATTCTGCAAAGCCAGTTGAAGAATTCAATTTGTAGAATCTAAGAAAGCACTTCTTTCTTAACAGTTTAACTATCTTGATGCCATTTCCTAAAGAAAACAGGACTAACCTTTCATTTGACTTGGAAAAATTGACCAAGAGCACAAGAAAAGAATACGGAAATCTTTGAACTACTTTTATTTTTTGTGGATCTGATAGTGACTTTAACTTCTATGACAAATTAATGAAAATGTTTAATATTATACAGAATCTGCTTCAATAGGAGTTGGAATTTTTCCCCAAATGGATTTCATTTTCACTGTTTAGGATGAAAAATTACCAGTTTCAGAATATTAAGTTTCTAATTTAGTTTCTGTATCGAAGCTAGGTAATTAAGATCAATAATACCTATCATGGCTCACAAACACATAGTAACATCTGTCACATTTTTATACTTTCACATATGAAATCTCTCCAATTTCAAGGAGTCATAACAGTACATGACACATAATCTACATTCATGTGTTCTGTTCAGTATTGTAAGAGCCAAAGACACACTAAAGAGAAATATTTTATTTAGTTTTGAAGAGAATTACCTTATCTTAATGTTATATTTATTGACTTCAATGACCTAAAGAGAAACACAGCAAAGGCATAATTTGTGTCCTGTGTTGAAGTTAGCCAGAGAGTTCAATAGAGAAGTAGGTAGAAGAGAAGATTCTTTTGGAGAATGATGTGGTACTTCAAACATTAGGGAAGTCTCAAGGGAATTACACTACAAACTGATCTAGTATTCCTCAGGCTATTTTCAATAGCATGGTTTTATTACATGTTTTGGTACTTAGGATTATACTGACAACAAAGTTCTCCAATGTGTTATGAAAGCATTAAAATAGCTAAAAATGAATAAACTTCTTCCTCTTCATCCCCTGTGTATGTTCCCAGGGTGTTATGGCAAAGAGCCTTCCATTGTGGATGAGGGGCCGAGAGGCATCTTAGTGTGAATTAAGCACCTAAAATGGTTAAATATTTTTAAAATGATCTTTAAGTTTACATATGCATTTTTAGATACTTATCTACAATCCTTTATAAAAAAAAAGATAATTTCATTTGAGATGAATGAAAGTTGTTGTATGACAATTTTTTACAAATGCTACAGAAGCATTTAGGTCCCTTCAGTGTTCTTACAAATATTAACCATGGCTAAAAATAACCAGTCACAGTCTAAGTGAAATATTTCATGTCTGAGTTATAACACCTTATTGGGATACAATACTGAACTTTATGACAGTTATCATGTTACAAATGTAATATGACAGTTGTCTTAAAATGGCATACTTTCTCTTCATGACACAATACAAATTCTCACTAGATTTTGTCTTCTCCCTACATGAATGTGAAAAAAATCCAAGTTATAAGTTATTGTACCATAAAATAAAATTGCAATAACGTATACCAAAGTACAGGAAACTACATGAAGTTCTCAAAAAAATTTACTTTATACATTGGGGTGCTGCCATGTCTTTGCTTCTAGTGGATTTTCTTAGGAATACTTCAGGCTTGATAGATATGTTTAATACTAACTTAGGTATGCAGCTATGTATTGAGCGGCAGCTAGCTGATGCCATACTGGATGCAGTACATCTGAAAAAAATACTCTTGACATTTTTGACATATATTAGTCATATAAAAGACATCATTGCTAAACTGGCTGAACATAAAACAAAGTTCACTTAATATTGCTGAATGAGCTGATCAGGTCAGAGTCCTCTAGCTGTCCTTATTCCATCAGTAAACACAACTAGAAGAAGAATTATAGGGAGAGACCATGAAAAATGCAATGTGCTTTACAGCTGAGCAGAACTTAGTGGACCCATTATAAGGTCTGATGCTTCACTTTTGGAATTGCTTGAAATTGATAGCAGTTTTGGCTAAATAAGAATTATCAAATTATTGAGAACTTCACTACATGAAACTCATAGTTAAGTCTGGATAGATATATTTACTAAGCAAAATTAGGTTTTTGACATGTGATCATAATTGTCTGATAGAGAATACTAAAAGGAACGAGGCTCCATTTCATACCTTCAGTAAGAGAAAACATGAAAGGATGGCTGCATAAGTTCAGCTGGAAAAAAAAAGGGTGAAAGGAGCGGAATATTTTTAAAAATACATTGCAAATTGAGTAGTGTTTTTTAAGTCTATGCACTTGGAGGTTAGGAACAAATTTTCAAATAATTCTCTAGATTCCTTTTATACACAGAAAAGAGGTAGCTACCCCTGGGCCATGTGCACCACCTGCCTTGAATGTCTACTTGGGAAATGATTCAAGCACTCTCTGAATCTGTTTATCTCTGCTGGGCCTGTAAGCAACAAATTTGTTTAGAAACTTACTGTTAACCTTTTTAAGTATAGTGGGATGAATACTCATATCAAGTATTTAAAATTTGTTTTCTTGATACGATAAAAGTGTACAATAATTTAACTAATGAAAAATAATGCAATAAAACTATATATTGCAAACGGTTACCATTGTAGGCTGGTATTTTCAAAAACACTGAGAGACCTGAGACACATTCCAATTTGTGGCTCAGCACTAATCTTAAGAGAAGTTACTAACAGCTGACCTCAGCCACATTGACTGATTCTCAGCTCTTTTCAAAAACTGTTACAACCAGGATGTCAGCTGACATCACATATAAGCACAATAACTAGAAGACATTTTCAGTGTAATAAAGTCTGGTTTATTTTACAGTCGACATTTTCTTCTCTTGAGTAGTTCTGTTAGCATGAAGTTATTTGTCTGTGCCCTCTCTACCTTTTTTTTTTTTTAGCTAAGTTTCTAATGTTTCTGCTTTTTTTGTGTGTGTGGTTTTTTGTGTTTTTTTTTTTTCCTTTTTGTGTATGTGTTTTTGGATTGGTTTGGTTTGGTTTTTTTGAGGACTAATATTATCACTTTCATTAGAGCTCACCAAGTCTTGAAACTAATCTTCAGTGACATCATCAGACTATTGGGCAAAATGGAAAAGTCTAATTCTACCATGGCATGCCAAACAATGTGTTACCTCTGGCCTTTAACAGCAGAAATAATTTTACTTTCTTCAAAATATCCGATATGTTTGGTTTGTTTTCACAGGAGACTGTTAAGTGACAGTAGACAGGGCATATTCAAATAGCTAATGAAAAGAGTCACACACTAGTTCTTTCTTTGAAAGAGCAAGGCTAACGTCAGTTCAGTTCTAGAAAACATGCAGCTGTGGGCAAAATTTCAAGCTAATGTACTCTTTGAAGATGAGTTTGGTTATTCTTTAGCAGATAAAGTCATTTATCTGTGTCTGGCTCTACAACTACCCTCCTGAGGGATCAGGAAATTGGTTCCTCATACACAGCTGTTTCATGGCAAAATCATAGAATCACAGAATTGTTAATGTTGGAAAAGACCTCCAAGATCATCAAGTCCAACCTTCTACCCAAAACCTCCATGACCACTAGACCATGTCCTAAAGCACCACATCCACCCGTTTTTTGAACATCTCCAGGGATGGTGACTCCACCACCTCCCTGAGCAGCCTGTTCCAATGTTAAACTACTCTTTCAGTAAAGAAACTCTTCATATCTAATATGAACTTTCCCTGGTGTAACTTATGGCCATTTCCTCTTGTGTTGTCATTAGTTATTAGTGAGGAGAGGCCAATACCAACCTCCTTTCAGGTATCTGTAGAGGGCAATAAGATCTCCTCTCCATCTCCTTCAGGTTAAACAATCCCAGCTCCCTCTCCAATCCCTTCACCAGCTTCATTGTCCTTCTTTGTACCCACTCTAGTACCTCAATGTCTTTCTTACATTGTAGTGCCCTAAACTGGACACAGTACTTCAGGTGTGGTCTCACCAGTGTCCATCCAGTACAGGGGCACGATCACTTCCTTTCTCCTGCTGGCCACATCATTTCTGATCCAGGCCAGGATGCCATTGGCCTTCCTGGCCATCCAGACACACTGCTGGCTCATGTTCAGCCGGCTGTCAACCAACACCCCCAGGTTCTTTTCTGCCAGGCAGCTTTGCAGCCACTCTTCCCCAGGCCTGTAGTGTTGCAGGGGGGTGTT
>WUAM01000334.1:8622040-8641710 GCA_024336885.1 Actenoides hombroni | reverse complement strand
TAGTTTGAGAAGTCTTTAATTATATCTGGGATATTTATTAATAAATAAATAAATCTCTATATAACAGCTGGTAACTTCCAAAGAAAATGTGGGGTTTTTTTCCACAAAGGTCCTGATGGAGTCCTTTTCTGTATTGAACATTCATATAACTTCCAACATAAGTAGTGGTGTTCCCTTTCAAGTAAAAACAAACAATATTTGGATGTGATTGACCAAGGCTACTTTAAGATCTACAGCATATGAATGAGAAGTACTACTAAGTCCTTAATTTATTACCAGTGCTAGTGCATTGCTCTTTGATTAAACCTCATCCTCTGCTAATAATTCTCAGAAGTACTGTACAACATATGCTACAGAAATCCCTGAGGTAGCCAAGGAAAACCAAGACAAAAACAGCAGAAAACCTGTTTACCTGTCTGCACTCTTCTAGATCTATTTTGTTTCCGACCAGCACCAAGGGTATGTCATAGGTGTGCCGGACACGATAAATGAGTTCCTTAAACTCAGCAGCTTCTTGAAAGGATTGGCGGTCTGTGATGGAATAGCAGATAATGAAACCTTCTCCACCTCGCATGTATTGGTCCCTCATGGCTGTGAATTCTGCCTGTGGAATAAGAGTAACATACTCAGTGATTTGGTAAACAAAATTATCCATCTGTAAATAATGAACTTGCTGAAAACTTTCCCCATTCCCTGTATAATTTTGTGTTTCTTATTTTACTGTTTTAAATACTGCTTGGTGAAACTTGAGCATCCTTCTGCTCTATCATCCCAGATAATATACAGAATATCTCTTAGGACCTTTTAATTCCTTTTTCCAGCAAGGGAACTCTGTCCTCTAAGAACATGAACTTATTATGCCAGTGCCTGCATATAGAAAATACCATCTCATGTATTTCTAGTCTCTTCTGCAGCACTTGGGGTAACATATAGAAAACTTGCAATTGAATGAATACTAATTACTATCTAGGGATCAGAGACAGGTACAAAATCCTTATTATGCACTCAGTTAAAAAATTCAGTCCTATGAAATAGACAATCATTGACTCCCACCACCTTTGGAATAGTGCCCATTAAAACTGTGGTATAATCTGCAAAAAGTTCTGCTCTTTCAGGTGCTTTCAGAGAAGATGGGGGGTTCAGTTTAATGTGGGATAATACCAGTGAAGAAAAATTAACTATTTCAAACAGCGTGAGAATTGGCCCAGTTTTCTCCTCCTGCATTGTTCTCTATTTATGTATGTACTTATTGTCACAGCAACACTTCTGGTTATCAGCATGTTTTTTCAGAAGTATTTAACATCTGCTACATTGTACAAAAGTCAAGATTTAGTTTTCAAAAACTAGTCTCAGACACTGTGGTTTGAGAATACATTTTAAAGCCAGTTTCTTTTTCAAATTTGTTTGCACTTCTTGATCACAACCCAGAATAACCTAATACCATGGTAACAGTCGGTCTGGATCAGAATCCTCCTGACAGAATCAGTTCTCCAGAGATATTAAGATGCAGGAAGGTCTGATAAAGCAAGGAATACACCTATCAGCATTGGACCATTTCTATGAGCAGCAGGATGCAATATCAAGCCCTGTATTTTTTACTCTGTTGAGAATTTAGGATAGGATTTTTAAACCAGTTTAGATTATATATATATCCTTCATTCTTGTTGAAAATTGAAGGGAAATGGATTGCTTATGCTCTTTTAAAAGTCTCAGCCTTAAATCTCTCTCAATAGTCACTCATGTTGATTGATAATACTTCCTGTGAATAGACTTTCTTGTTGACCATTATCATTTATTCATGATGTATCTTTTACCCAAGGGCTTTCTTATATATCATTCAAAATTTTTCACCAGGTACAGGAAAGAGTTCATAGACTAAGCTCCAAAATAGCAGACTAATAGGCAATTTGAAGGTAGGATTCTGCTTTGAGACTTACTCAGAATATCAAAATCTCTAAGCTATCACTGCTGGCATCCCAGGAGAGTTTATTAACTACCAAGCTGTAGCATAGAGTGGATCAGGCCATAATCTATCCTATCCTCTTGAAACTGGATGTGTAAGAAGTGGAGCAGAGGTGGGGAGAAACACAGAAGGTTTCACACAAAAAAGGATTCTACACTCTTCTGGTTCCGGTGAGATGATGAGTGAGAACTGTTAGAGGTCTCTGTTCCCAGGTCTTTGCCCATCATCTACGTTAGACATCTCCTGGATTAATAAACAATGCCATACCAAACTGGACACCATACCTAAAGTCTTCAGAATTATGGGCAGGGAGTGGCAATGACTAGGCACAGAGACATACTCCCCCTCCCTCAATCACCTTCAGATCCCAGGCATTTCTGACAGAATAAAGGTGTCTCCACAGCCCTCCATCCCCCATATCCTCAGTTTTCTTCTCTTTGCATCTATCACCTAGAACTATCCTGCACCATGATTATTAGTAAGGTAATGTTCTTTGTAGGAGGAGCTGAAGAAGGCCAGGATCCCTTCAGGCTTAGCAGACAATGGAAATGTTGCATGGAGTTAAATTTGTGAATTACAGCTCCTGAATTTAGTCATCTGCAGCTGCAGACTGCTATCTAAGCTCCCATTATAGAGAATGGTAAGGTCAACAATGCAATTAATGGACTACACATTGCTTCTGCTGATAAAACATAGTTATCTGTTTAGTTATCTAACTATTGTTTGTTTATCTGTTTTAGAGGGAACTGAACATGTTTATGACTGAAAGGGGCTGCTAGTTCCCATGTAGACACCTAAAAGTATGTGTTTTAGTATGGAACCTAAATCCCATCCCAGATGACTTGTCTTTCTTAGATAGAAATTTCATAAATCAACTACTAGAACTCTGTATGAATATTCTGCACAATTTTTTGCAAAGAATGAGCTCTGCTTAAGTGAGATGATCCACCTCTAGGAAGTGCTCTGAAATTTGCCATTTATGGCAAACTAAGAAGGAATTAAGTCACATATCCCTGTTTAGTTGCTCACAGTAAGTGACTTGCTGTAGCATAAGGACTCCCAGGATCACTCCCCAGGAACACTTAATGGCTTGCCTTGACTGACAGGAAACTCTGGGTTCCTAATTTTACACCCTGAATCATTCCAAAGGGATAAAATGATCAGCTTTCAGGAACTGCCATTTACCCAGACATTCCGGTTCATACCTGAACATAGTTAGGACTTTAAGAATATGAAATAATTTACTTCTGCAATTTTTTATTATGACATGTTATTGCTGCTGATGTATTAGACTTAACAACTAAAATATTTTAGTGTCATGTTTGCAGTGATCCATTTTCAAATGCATTAATTTTTCTACATAAACTGGATTGGAGACATCTACTTGGTTTTCTGTTGTTAACTCAGTCATTATTTTTTCATGTTGACTTTCATTTCTCAGATTTTTTCCCCTTGGCATGATTGCTCATTATAAAGTCAAGGACTCCAAGATCAACCATAAATAAGCCTTTTCTTGGATTTCACCAAGAACCCCAACACAATAATATATACTAAGAAAAAGAATAAATACCATTTCCAATAAATATACTATAACCCTTGCAATAATATATGCATGTTGTACAGACAAGGCAAAGAATTAAGATGTAATTAATTCTCTTTGTTCACTTTTTAGTTTAAGATTTTTAGTTCAGATTTCACAGTTTACCAAAACGTGAGTTCACCAGGGTTGTGTGGATGTTTGGAGAGAGATAGGGATTGACCCAAAGGTTTTACAGGTTTTTCAGTGGTTTTATTCTTATATTTTTGGTTCTCTTATAAAATAAGCTGTAGTGTGTCTGTTCAGCTGGCACATTAATATCTTCTTTAGTTGTTTCCTGCTGTAAAAGTGGCTTTTAAAAAAATTATTCAGGAGTAGTACTAGATGCCATTTGCTACTCAATAAGGGGAAAATATGAAACATTCCCAAGTCAGTAAATGCCAAAGGGAACAGACAGAAGGAAATCACACCTCCTCCGAAGGAAATCAATTCTGAGAATAAAAGTGAAGATTTGACATGCTTATAGCACTTTGCAGCTTGACATCAGTCTCTAATACTCTCCTGTGTATATGACTAAGACATAACTGAAAAGCGTGGTAAGAAATCTTTTGAAACAAAATCACCATTCTTCTTGAGAGAGATGTTATACATGAGAAAAAGCATCAAGTCTGGATAGAAACAAAACTTTTCTAAAAGTTGAAAGAAGGCAGCATAACTTTTTCTTTTTCAATTATATCTGAATGCAGAGAAAACCTGAGACTAATCCTCCTATGATTAGATATGTCTACCTTTTGTTGAAGAAAGTCTCTCGATAATTATATTGCCCATAAGTAGATTTCATATTTGCCTTTTATCAGCTGTCATCTCACATGATTTTTCAAAGATGACAGAGTGGCTTCACAATCACATAGAGCAGCTCCCTAAACTTGTTCAGATACATCCCATCTTGTATCCAACTGCATTCACTCAGCTTAAATAACTTGCCCCTTGCAGATACCCCACTAGTTAGGGTAATGTATCTCTTTCTCAAACTTCCCTGTGAGGCACAAAGACCTGGGAGTCATAAAAGCACAGTCTGCTTGTAAAGGTTGGGATAGAGAATGTCCTAAGTGTGTTAGTCCTTTCCACTCACCCATTTCAGCAGCAGCTGCACATTTTTCCTGGTCTTCCTTTCATTGCCAGTGTACCTGTAGAAACCTATCTCATTGTCTTTTACTTCCATGAAAAGTTTCAATTCTAGCAATATTTTGGCTTTCATAATCATACCCAAGAAATACTTCCATACCGATCCTAAGGAAACCATTCCTCTTTCCACGTTTTCTCCTTCTGTATACACTCTCTTTTTCTATAAGCTCTTAGGAGAACAACTTAGCAAAGAGAAAAATACGTAATCTCTTTTTCTCTCTATCATCTGTATTTATCTTTTTTTTATCCCACATTTCATAACATGCAAGACAAGGCTTTTCATAAAGAGCAATATTTTAATTACTTTTAAAATTCATATTGTTTTCATTTAAACATAAGTAGAACTTGTATATTTTTTTTCATTAGAGATTAGAATCCTTTCCAAGTAAGATCGGTATCCTAATGTCTCCAGAAGAGAAAACAAAGCAGCTGAGCAATAAAGTAGATTGCACTTCAATACCTAGATCCTTCCTTATTAAAAAGGATTAGTTTATGATTTGCTATCAAACATAATAGTCTGGAGCTAACGTTCACCTCAGGACAACTCTACATTACTGATTGAAAGTATCTAGGAAGGCGTATCACAAAATTTGCTGAAGCCAAGCCTGATTCTTTACTGTTTTCTAAGTATTTCCTCCTGAACTGTGTTGAAGAGCACTGAGCTAGAAGAGCTTTTATTCTACCCAGAATATACATTGTTAAGAAACAGCCTCTTCCACATCACAGTTTTACACCAGCAGAACTCAAAACTGAAACCAGTTCTCCTGGATCCCTGTATTACACATTGCTAATACATAGCCTTGTCATCTGTAAAAGGATAAGAGAGAAAGGGGGGTGGGGAGAGAAGAACAAACAAAAAAACAGAATACAGGAAATGAGCAGGGGGTCACCATATCTATCCCTTTTTTTTCATTGTGTGGTGATGTGTTTGAGGAGTAAACACAGTGAAATGCTTAGAAGTGCAGTCCTTCACCATGATCCTCAGAAGTGTAGTGCTTAGAAATCTAAAGATGCAGCATCTCAGAAACAAAGGTGTCATGTTTTTCAAACTACACACACACTCCACACATTTTGATGTCTGTTCATTCTTTATGATCTTGGCTTATATCTCTGGAAGAGGTCAGAGTCTCCCCAGGGAGGCCATCCTCACAGTTTGAGAAATGCCACTTTCTATATCTTGTTGTCTTATGTTCTGCTTGACTATAGAACCGGGAATCTGCTAACAGATGTTCTTAATCAAAGCTGTCTCCCTGATTACCACAGGGGTCATTCTTATTATGAAAGGGTTTTTTTACATTTCTAGTGAACACTGGGGTTGGGGGGCTGTGTGTGGGAGGAGGGCCATGAGGATGGGAGGGTATGTTCTTGGAAACAGACAGGATATTGTTCTGTTCATCTGTGACAATGAAAAATACAGAGGTAAAATGAACAAAAAGGACATACGAAACTCAGTGGGAAAAAACCCTCTTTCAAACAGTAAGTGGGAGAATCAAAAGTAAAGACCAACGACAGAAAAGAAATATGTGAAAATGCATTGTTCACTTAAAAAAAAAAAAAAAAAAAGATAATTTTTCATTACAAAACAGCTGAGAATTTCTATCTCAGGAAAGTTTTTGACAATATGGTCAAAGATTATTTTTTAAGAGAAAATTATTTTTTTTTTTAAGTCTGAGGTACAGCCCTCCTATATCTTTCTGTTCATAAATTTCCTTACTTACATAAGCATTACAGTTGACTTGACTGGGATTACATACCATTCACTTGGCACTGCTTGTCATAAAGTGTGCTTTGCTTTTCTTTCACCTCCTGAAATAGATTTATGTAAGCAAAGCACACTGGTGACAAGTGTTATGATAATTATTTGGTTTTCACTAATTTTTTTAGGATTAGAGGTTTTTCTTTGGGGTTGGGGTGTAAAGGCAAGCAGCAAGAAACATGTAGCCATTACATTTCAAAAGAGAAAGCATCAGGATAGGAAGCTGGGTAGATATTATACCTTACATTAACCATAATACCACTAGTAACCTACATGGGACTTGTTTCATCTGGTTTCTGCCACTGAAGAGGTAGTCACCTCTTCTCCATTAGACTCCCGAGTCTCTCTCTAGAGTCAGGAAAGAGAGGTGATCAACTCCAGAGAGTAATTCAATCCATGCTCAGAGAACTGCTTAAGATAACAGGGATGACTTTCCTTTGTATCTCTCATTACCTCAACAGAGACTAAACACCGATCCCAGCCTCTGAGGTCCAGTCTATTAGCCACAGCGGCCAGAGAGTCATATCCTTCATGCATTTGGATGATAAGGCATGTCTTCCTCTTCATTTTAAACTTTTAATTTAGTTTCTACAAGGCTGTTTTATTTCCAACAGAGTTTGAAAGGTCAAGATTATGTAGCATCTAATACTTAAAGCCTATAGAGGATTTTCCCTTCACAACACTCAGCACTGGGAAATGCTATGCCCCAGCATGGGGCAAGTTATACTAGGACTTAATAAACAGATGCAAAGTTCCAAATCTGCTGCCTTTGCTCCCAGAACTCCCACATACACTAGCTATACGTTCCTAGCAACGACACAACAGAAGACAAGAAAGCATTGAATAATATCAGCATCACTTCACACTCTCTGCTTGCTTCTCTCCTATTTCTACTTGTCCTTAGCCAACAACAACAACAAAAGGAGTTATATAGAAAAGATACAGAAAAATTTGCAGCAGGTGGTACTCAACCACCTGTGCCAGCCCAAACCATCTGCCACATCATTGGGAGGAAGGAAGGGAGCTGAAATAGCAACTCAGACATAGACCAAGAAAATTCATGGGCTCTGACTCAAATATTGGAGGATAGGGATTGATTCTTCTCTATATCAGGTCTGTATACTGTTCTGGTTGTACATCAAACCCCTCTTTCATGACCCTTATTGCCTGCTCCAGTAATGACCCAGAAGCAGGCCAAAATGGGATTAGTATAAATGAGAATTACCCCATAAGCCTGCAGTGGAAGCGGATTATTGTTGTTGAGTAGTAGTAGTAGTAGTAGTAGTAGTAGTAGTAGTAGTAGTAGTAGTAGTAGTAGTAGTGGTCCCTTGATTAATGATCAGTTGGTGTCTCACACCTTATAATTACAAGAAGGAATCCTTGCTTCTGTTATGAAATAGCAATATCCCTTTCCTTCTGTGAATTTGTACTGGGTACAAAATGCACATCACTGACGCTGGGAACAGTATAAAGATAATATAAAAGATACAGTCCATGTTTTCCTAGTAGACTAATGTGTTTTTTAAATTAGTCTGACAGCTTTCCAAGGCAATATTTTGAACTCCATGTTGTACAAAATCAGTAGCCTTTACTTAACTCTGTGAAGGTACAAGTAAAAAGCTGAGACAGATACTGAAATTAATCTGTTAATTAAAAGACGAGTGGCAACAATATCAAGCTTGTTGAAATCAGTGCCTATTTGTATGGCTACTCCTCCCCTTTTTAAGGTAATTTATTTATCTGTAAAGGCAAATGGGGAAGAAGAAGGAGAATATTCATGACAGTTGTTCTTTGCTGAAAGACACAGGTATGATTTTCACTTTTGCGACAAATAGCAGCACTTCTTCTTAGCTGTTAAATTCCAGGGTTTCCTGGGGGTCAGTGTACACTCAAAATGCAGGATATAAACTCACCTAGGTAGACTGAATGATGGGGAGCACCTCCAGACCTTGCCTGTGAGCAAGAAGATGGTCCAGCCTGAGTGAATCGACTGAATGGATAGTTGGCAATTTAGGAAACACAATTAGACTTATACTGAACATGAAATGCAGGCATAGTCTTACCTCCCTAATTTTCACAAAAACTTTGGCAGAAGACTTTCTAAAACAGTTGCCCTCTCCTACTGCTCCCTCACACTTATGTCCTCCAGCAGCAACCTGCTCCCTCTAGCAACAGGTCTTCAGTCCCTGACAGGAGCTGGTATTACACTACACCTCATTTCAGGATTCTAGGCTTAAAGATCCAGGTTCCCTTCCTCTTTTTGGCTGTAATAATTCTTCTTATAATATCTGGTATTGCTCACAGTCACAGACCATGCAGGATTAAGTCTCATGAAAGGCAAGTGTAGGTGTTCCTTCACACCCTGAGCACTGATGTATTGCTATTGCACTGCCCCATTCACTAACTGCAGAACATTACATATGCACTTGCTATTCTCTACTCACATACTGTTCTGCATCATGGCTGGCTTATAAAGTTAGACTGAGCCACATGAGACAAAATAAAAATAAAAAAAAATAAAATTTAAAGAAAAATAAATAAGGAAAAAAGACAAACGAGAACAACTTCACCGTGAAATAACTCAGGACTTCAAAACATAAAATCAGACAGTGACCATTCTGTCCTGCTAAGGAGCTACCAAATAAACTGCACTGGCACTCAGACCCTCTCTCCAGAAGCAGCTTCTCTGCACTGATATTCTCACTCTAATTGCCCTCCTGTCTTCAGGTTTATTTGCCAGTTTACTGCAACTGTGCTTCTGTTAACTTCATCAGTCCTGCTCTTCAAAAAATGGTTTTTCATAAGTAGTAATGAAAATAGGCAATCCATCACCTGGGAGATGTTATCTACTTTTCATTCACTCCAAAATATGGTTGAAATCACCATATCAATTCTTCACAACGGTAGCAAAAATGCCTCAGTGCTACACTCCCTAACTCAGAGGATTGTCTTTCTCTTTCATATTAATGCTAATGGTTCCTCTCTTAGGGATAAACACCTTAGTAATTTTCTCCTAAATGCAGGCACTGAAGCAATCTTCATTGTTAACTACCTCTAAAACCCCCAACTGAATTTGGTTTATAGTGCACAGTATAATACTTTTCTCCCTTCCTCATTGGTATGCAAGAAAGAGTAAAGCCAATTTTCACCTTTTATCACAAATGCATCATAAATGGTAAAGAATTAATAGCTTGGTAATTACATTTTAGTAAACAGCAGAGGCAAAAAAAGGACAGCAACCCACTAGTGAAGAGGTAATGACTGCAGCTGCAAACAAGGGATCACCAGGGATTCAAAAAAGCTCTTGTCAGCTTACATGGGCATTGCAGACTTCCCATCTTCCCTGGTGAGATTTGTGCAGCCTTGCAGAAGTGAAGCAGGAGGCTATGGAGTCAGACACCTCATTGCTCTGATAAATAACTGCAAATGATATTCTGGCTTGCATATATATTCTTTCATGGTGACTTCCATAACAAGTGTGTTTAACTTAAAAAATCCACAGTACAGGTATTACTTTTCCCTCCCCTGTGCCCTACTCGTCACCAGAAATATACTTTGAGCTAACAATCTGAAAAGGGGGATGAGGGAAGAAGTAAAAACAACCTGTATGGTGGCTATTTTAGACTTTTGTAGCATTTAATCAATTGTGTGCTCATTTCTGCCACTGAAATTTAGTTTGGTGTTTATCTGAGGAATGTGCTTCCTTGGAACTACATAAATCACCACCAATAGGAATGCAAAATCTCTATGTTATAGCTACACTGATTTTGTACTGCTTGCAATATTAAAATCTGGTATGGCTCCATTATACAAAAGGACTCAGTTGTCATGTTCCCATGACTTCCAGCATGAAGGACATCCCTCTGTTCTTTTTTCTTTTCATTTCCACAAACATTTCCACTGCAAGTGAGATGGCTATGTAGCATTATGTGCACAATGATAGTCACTGAATTGACATCTGTACACTAAGTCCTGCAGCAATGCTCTCAGTGACCTTTTTGGGACTTTTAGCAACAAAGCGTTAGCTGAAACAGCAGGAATGTGTGTCATCTCCACTGTGAGCAGTTCACAAAATGTCTCTAAGGTACCTTCACAGGGAATGCAGCTATCCCACATTAAGAGATGTTTAGTGGGACCAGTTCTTCTCTAACAATTCAAACAAATGCTTCACTTTTTGAAGAGCTGATCATCACTTCATACATTCAACATACAGTGAAGATTTCATACAGATCCATTACTACGATATCTAGACATTAAAGTAGATCAGGAATAGTTTAACTGAATTCACTTCTGATGGGATAATGACACCCATTTTCAGATCCATAGTGTCTGTAACTGTCTATAAAGAAAAGTGGATTATTTTTTATTTCTTTAGGAAAAAAGCTGTGAGGACAAAGAGTGAGGTCCAAAACAGGATGACATGAGTTATCTAGGTTAGGTCAATATATACTGAAAGATGCTGAGTAGTTTCTGAGGTATGCCAAAACTGTTCAAACCAAGGACACAACTCATCTGTAATTCTGGGAGCTAGTGGAGCCTGACTTCTTCAGGTTGTTTCAGGGTATTAGTCAGGCATCCCACTCCAAGTAAGAGAAGATCTCGTTTCTGCACAGGTACAATCAACACAGACACTGCTAAGATTTTGGGTTTTGTCTTTAAAAAAAAAAAAATTATTCCCTGTCATGGTTTGTTTCACATCATCCTGCTCCTCCGATAATGCCATGGAACTCCTGTGGAAACAATTTATTCTCCTTAGCCATTAGGCACAAAATAAACTCAGACACAAATAGCTATGCAAGCTATGCAAGCTTTCTACTATGGAAGTAAGAAAGATATGTATCTGAAATATATCCGCTTTAAAAAAAAAAAAAGAAATCCAACAAACAGAATAGAAAATGTTCTGTATTTTCTTTAATAATTTTCTTGAATTTGTATTTTGCTCTTAGTCTTCTCTTTTAAAAATCCAGATAGATGCAGTAACATTCCTCACATTACAAAGGAAAAATGACAAGCAATGGAGTTCAAAATTTACAGAGATTTTTCTGCTTTGGGTTTTGATTTTTGTTTTGTGGGGTTTCTTTGGTTGGATGGTTGGTTGGTTTGCTCTGTCAGGGGGGTTGGACTAGATGATCTTTCAAGGTCCCTTCCAACCCTTCACATTCTGTGATTCTGTGGGTTTTGGGTGGCAGGGAGATGCCATTCTTAGGTTCTGGGGCAAAACTATTGAAAATTCAACTGAGAAGATGTCTTTTGTTTTTAGGCTTTTCCAGCCCCCTCTTGCTGGTGTGAAATGAAAATAACATCTTTGGAAAGCCTCTTCCAGACAAATGTGTTATGTAGTTTTGAAATTCAAAGGTTTGGATGATTCAGATAATACTGTTTAACTTTTTGCTCTCTGATTTTGTTTTTATCTGGAGAAACCATCATTCACTTTGTTGGCACATTATCCAGAAAATAAAGAATGGCATAAAATACACAAAAGTTTTGAACATTATTGTTCTTTGGGACAATTGACTGTTCCTGAGAAGCATTAACAGCTTTTCTGCAAAAGACTCTTCTCTTGGTCATTTAATATTGTCAGGTCAAAAGGCACCAGGTGGTGTCATTACACATGCTTGTTTTCTCAGTATGCAATCCAAGATTTTAGTCCTGGCAACACCTTTTTGATGTGAATTTTGTGAAAATTAATAAGGGTAGAAAACAGTTTTCTGTCCACTGGTGTCCTTGGTCTGTGTAGAGCCGTTTGGTAAAAAGGAGCTTTTGATAGACAAACCTCTGTAAAATGAAATTCCTAGCTAATCTAGGACAGTCACACACACACACACATATAGATATATATATATATATTAATAATTCAGGACACATTCAGAATGTGTCCAGCATCTGCTGAAAGTAACTTCAAAGGGCTGCAGTGCCATTCAATAGTGGAAATAAAAAGTATACAATACACTTTCTAATGTTAGAAGAAAAGGCAAGCTTACATAATCACAGTCTCGTGGAGGACCTGCGTGAATTTTAATGACACTGGATGTATTCTTCATAAATAGGTGTTTTCCATAACAGAACACACCCCTCAAAAAAAGAATTTGCAACTTTTATCAGAATTTGTAATAAAATATTTTCTTCTTTTACATATTCTTATTTTATCAGTATCACTTGATATTTATCTTTTTTTTTTTTTAAGTTATTAGTTAAGGAAAGACAAAGAACAGCAAGAGAAAAATAGGTTCAAGAGAAAAAAAAAGAAGGCTTTATTGAAAAATAATAGACAACATTGGAAAGCATTCCTCCACCTGCAATATGGAACCCCTAGCATTGACTTTACTGAAGTAGAACGGTAGAGAGAGGCAGGAGATCAGTATAGCTAGACTCAATAAACACTGATGTTCACCCTAAAGCCCTGCTCCCTGCAACATCTTATTGCACCTGTTTGTCAAAAAGATAAATGCAGAGCTAGAAATACAAACTGATTCATCCTTTATTGCACAATGATTCATTCATTGACAGGGACGGAAAAGGAAGTTGGCAATCTTGGTTTCTAGTTGCCTGTTCTTGCTAAACTAATATACTCTTTTTTTTGACAGTATATGCCAATATCTTTTCCCACTGAAGCCAAAGAATATTTTGCCCATAATTTGAAGGAAATTGAAGCCAGGTCTGCAATTTCATCTATGATTTACTGGAATTGTTTTTTCACTCAATATTTGTGCCAAAAAAGTTTTCTTTAAAATTTGTCCATTCCCAAATAAAATCACTTGTTCATGGAAGAGTTTGTAGTTCTCCTTAGAATGCACAGAATGGTTTGTCTTGGGAATTCACCAGATTTTCAGTGCTATGGTTTGACTTTCTGAGTATGTCAAAATCAGCCCGTGAAACAGCAACATATAAAGAAAATAAAACTAATGTTCTTCACCTGGTAGTACATTTTGATAATGGTTGCTACTTAGTTCACTATCACTACCCTTTAAAAATAGAATGTATTTCATTTACTCACTACAGCACCTAGCAGAAAGTGCACTAAAATTATTTTCCCCTTAAAAGAACATACTGTAAAGGCCCATTAAAATATAATTACTAACAAAAAAACCATTTTACATTTCCTTGAGATAAGCTGCAGTAGTGTAGTTTGAAACTCCACTTCCATTGATTCAGGATTAGAACAGCATGTTTAGATAACAAGCAGAAAGATCTCAGATAACATCCTGAGTGCGTCATCGGACTATAGTGTTTAGTCTGAGAAAATGTGTTTATCTGAAGGGCTCTTGGGACTAATATGGTTCCTCTTCAAAGCTTGAAGCAGGGGGCAAAAATCATAGTCCTGGAGGTTGGCAGGATAAACATGTGCTGTGATTTGCTAGCAATTTGAGAGATGGCTTTCACTACAGAGCCCACTGTTGTTGTCAGGTTGAAAAGTGTCTGCCTGGAAATGAATTCGTGTGCACACAGCTCAGACAAAGGAAAATCTCCCTGAAACGGCATGCCATCACATTTTAAGGCCAATTTCTCAAGTCTCTGACTCACACCTGGGAAATATACTGGTGCACTGAGTTTATCATAAAAAGCTCACATTTTAACAAGCAAAAATTGGTGCAATAATCTTGAAATGTGCTGTCTCACTGACAGGCACAGAAATCCATTTTTCTGTATATTTACCTGCTTCATGCCTGAACACAAGTTTACTTTTCCTACATAAGGGTCATCTCAGATTGTTTTTTGGTGAAGGAAAAACTGTCTGATGCTCTTTTAATGTTTGGCATGAGGTCTAAAAAGGGAGGGTTGGTAATGTGTCTTCAGGAGGAAAGATGTGGCAAGAATAAAAGCACCTGTGTCAGTCAAGAGTTTATACATACAGCAGGGGAGATAACTGCTGTGTATGCTCCATGAGGAGGAATTCAAACTGGAATCCAGAAGTAACAACACATTTTTTAAGTTAGAAGAGAGAGTAAAAAAGCATAAATGAATGAACAGGTTTCCATAGCTCTAATGTGTAGGCTTTTAGTGCATTGTTGGAGCAGCTCGGGGTTGTCATTCTCTGAGAATAATTGTGAAGGGAACTGAACACTGAATAAAGGAGGTCTGAATGTCCATTCATTTGCAGCCACAGGTTTCCTGGAAATCAAAGGGTTTACACCAGTTTAAATCAAATATATGTAAAAGGAGATAGAGTTTATGACACACTGGGTAAGAAAAGGGAAATCCTAGAACCAGCTTCCCCCTCAAACCTCTCCCAACCTTAAGGGATAGAAAGAGTCACATGGGTGAATTCAGAGGAGAGTTAATCAAAAAATGTCCCTCAGACATGGTTGAACAAGGAAACTAAAGCTATCTTTACACATAATAATTTGCATTTGCAGATTTCCATTAAGGCTTTATTATTTACTCCACATGTCAAATTGTAGGTAGACTAGAGGGTTAAAAGATAACTAAATTTCCTTCTGAAGCGCAATATCACATTTGCTTTCTGGCATTTTTTAACTTGCTTTCTAGTTTTGGTTTCATTGGAATGTAAATGCAGAAAGAAACTTTTGGTTTGAGAACTTCTAGTTAGAGAGAAAGCTATCATGGATATCTTCTAACATCAAAACTGAGGCTAATGATCTATGTCTTCTAGATTCTCTTGTGCCACTGAAAAAGAAAACCAACATCAATTTTTTTCTTCCTTTCCTTCTTACTGCATGCCAAGTTTTCAAGACTTGTGGTAGGAACTGCTCAAGTAAGTGCTGTTTATGACAATTCGGCTAAGAGCAGCCACATGAACAAAACCCACTCTTGAAGCTCTCTGTGGTAAATGTAACCTTATTCTGTCTGAAGTTGACCGTGGTAAATAAAGACAGGCTACCCCTCTGACAGGTATAGTGTGCAATGAAAAGCAGGGGTAGTGAGTTCAGTGAAGCATAACTACTTATGCTTGCCCTACAAACATTCAGGATGCACCTCCTGTTGTATTTGCAATGGAAAAAATATTGGAAGAACACTAGAGGACAATTGATAATGTAGAAAATAAGTATCCAGAGTTCATGGAACATCAGTCTGCTTCCTGAGAGGAGCAATCTGTAGTATTTAATGAGGTCTGTGTATACGCATGAGAAGGGGAAGACCAATAACTAGACGAGTAATACCAATAGTTTATTCATGTTTCTGGTTTTCATTTTGTTTGAATGTTTTCTAACAGAACCAGAAATGTATTCTTAATTTTTTTTTGAATTTTTGAAGTACCATCCATGTTCTTGGTGCTCCATAATGTATCAATCAGTTAAAATATCAAATATTTTTATGCAGTTTCAGATATGAAATCAAATATGGATTTTTAACTATGAAAGAACTATAATAATTATTAATAAATCACGATATTTAGTCAGTGTTGAAGTGTTCAGTGAGTCCATGAGTGCACTCACTTTCAAGGGAAAGGAGAAGCATATTTGGTGAAATATATTTTCTGGAACAACAACAAAATCCATTAACTTCATTCATTTTCTATACTGACTTCTTGTGTTTCCCAAATAGGGAAGAATTACAGCTTTAGCTCCTTGATCTTCTGAAGTGATTAAAGTCATTATTCAAAGTTGATGATAAAGTATTTATGGCTGCAAGGACACCAGAGAGAAATGAGATTTCCACTACATGATTTAGAAGCTGCAACATGAAACCCAGCAAAGTAACATGATGTTAGCCATGCCTAAGAGCACACCATCGTGAGCATAACTGGGCACTTTGGATTTTTATCCTGAGTCATCAAATTCACAGTAGGATTTCACTTTGAACTTCAGTGAGGAAAGAGTCTGTATTAGCTGTGGACTACAATGAGAGTTGGATATTTTCTTGATTTATTCAGGAGCTGTGAAGTGCAGACAGAGAGGCAACAAATTCAAAGACATCTGCAAAGACAAGCAGCTAAATTTCGGTACGACACTTAGAATGGACAGCTTCAGAAAAAATAGAGGTGTAGGAAAGTAGAAAGATTTTTCTAGTACAGATACACTGAGGCACACTACAGTAATGATAGTCTGCACTGGAACAATAGGGAAATTTTAAGTAGAGATTTTCTTCTATCAACTCCAATTGGACCTTGAGGTAGAATAACTACACCCAGGCTGTACAATGTCCTGGGCTGATGGATCTCCAGAGTGTGGCACTACTGCCACAGGTCTCTTCTCAATCTAAAATCTTTGCACCACATTTCATTACATGGTCATTACATACCACGGGACGTTATATTAAGGGTATTTGGATCCCTCCTTGAAACAAAACTTAAACCTCTCCAGCCTTGCTCTACTACCATTCTCACCAGCTTTCACTGTTTGCATTATTCTGATTTCTTAACTTAGAACTGTCACTTCTGATAAAATTAATAATATTGACAATATACCTCCCACCCCCCAATTAAAAATATGGCTTTGTTCTAGCTTGTTTATGTGATCAAAATCATGTAAACATTTTGCAGTTCTCTGGGGAACTTTTTCTAAAAAGTGAACATGAATGACAAAAGATGAGCTTTTTTTAAATTGGAAAATGTTATGTTTTCATCTACTTAAAAAGATAATGAATAGGTATATTTTTAACTTTTTTCCTGAATTAGAAAAGTTATTCAAAGGGATTGAAGGTTAAAAGAAGATGACAGAACATAAAATAACATTTAAAAAATACTTGTATTGTGTTTGTGTGGCAAGGTTTTGATAGTGGGGGGACTACATGTACAGTTTTTGGTGAGAAGCTGCTAGAAGCTTCTTTGCCCATTCCTGATAGAGCCAATGCCAAGTGGCTCCAAGGTGGACCCACTGCTGGCTAATACCAAGTCAATTAGTGGCTGCAGACACTAAGGTCACTGAAGGAGGGGGAGGAGGTGCTCCAGACACTAGAGGAGAGATTCCCCTGCAGCCCATGGTGAAGACCATGGTCAGGCAAGCTGTCCCTCTGCAGCCCATGGAGGTCCACAGTAGAGCAAATATCCAACTGCACCATATGGAGGACCCCATGCTGGAGCAGGTGGATGTGCGCAAAGGAGACTGTGACCTCATGGGAATCCCATTGCCTTCCCCAGGAAGCTCCTGGCAGGACCTGTGCACCTGTGGAGACAGAGGAACTCGCAATGGAGCAAGTTTGCTGGCAGGACTTGTGAGTCTGAGAGGGACCCATGCTGGAACAGTCTGTTCCCGAAGGACTACACTCCATGGAAAGGACCCATGCTGAAACAGTTTGTGAAGAACTGTCTCCTGTGGGAGAGATTCCACACTGGGTAATGAGGAGGTAGAGAACACAGGAGTAAAGCTGAGCATGGGAAGAAGAGAGCGGTGGTGGGAAGGTATTTTAATATTGATTTATATTTCTCATTATCCTACTCCGATTTGCTGGTAATAAATTAAACAAATTTCCCCAAGTCAAGTCTGTTTTGCTTGTGATTGTTGAGTCATCTCTCCCTGCCATTGTCTCAAGCCATGAGCTTTTATTTATATATTCTCTCTCCTGTTCAGTTGAGGAGGGGGAGTGATACAGTGGCTTGGTGGACACCTGGCATCTAGACAGGGCCAACCCACCACCCTTGTTCTAATGAAAAATAAAAACGACAGAGGCTTTGATTTTCATGGGAGTTTAGAAGAGAATAAAATTATCAATATCTGATTCTATCTTTTTTTCTTTTAAATCAACAACACAAAATTTTATTTTTCTAGTAAAAAAAAAAAAACAAAAAACAACCGAATTCAAAGTAGACGAAATTATTCCTCTTGGGTTTTACAACACATTACGAGAAATCATGTACAGCATTTTGCTCTTCTTTCTTCTATTAGCAAAAGCTGGATGTATAAACTCTGAATCATCATTTCTTTTCAGCTCTGGGTAAGAAAGCATTTTACTTCTTAGTATTTTAACTCTGCAAAATAGGACTAAAGTGAATATAAGAGTAGAGTGAAGTAGATGTAGACAGTGAACTATATAAAAGGGTATAGTGAACTGTATATATATAAGGTGAACTTTACAAAAAAAGGAGCTCCCAAGCACATAAAGCCTTACAAGACTAAACAGCTGGCGATATAATTCCCCTAGTGATTATGTACTAATGACAACATAGGGATGAGGTTACCAGGCTCAGCCTTCCTGAGTGAGCAAAAATGCTATTTCCAATTCTGCACCAGAACTACAGATATTTTCAGACATATTGAGTAGTAACTACTATGTTCCTTCTTTCCCCAGCCAACTTATTGCTGAAACTATGCTAGGACTATTATGCATAAGAAACTTCTTAGGCCTGTTATAATAATAAAATTCTAGGTCTATTAAATTCACAGCTTTGTAGACATGCCTTGAAATTTAGCTTAAATTTTCTGGCGAATCAAACACTTTCACAGGAAGTCACTGGTTAACTGCTGAAACTGTATAATTTGGGGTCAAAGAAGAATAATTCAAAGTATCTTTTGATTCCTGAAACTGGGTTGAGTTCACTTGGAAATTGGCCTATATTTCATTCACATGTAAAACTCAGATCACAATCCTCCATGAACTACATTTGGCTTCTATAACTTGATGTTATTCTAATTCCTGTCAGCAGTCTGCATTTGCCTCCATTTACAATGCCCAGCTAAGGTGCGTTCAGACATCCGGGAAGCTGAGATCAAAGTTTCCAGGCTTATACTTCCTAAATTTATTTTTTTTTTATTTTAAGCATCTACTGTCCTTGTTGACTGACTGATTCCTGTACAAGATGCACGTACACTATGGCAACAACACAAAAGCTATCATAGCCCTCAGACAGAACCTGATACAGAAAAAAAAAAAAAAATTCAATGATGTGCATTGTTTTGATTAAATAATAAAAATATTTTGAGATGGAAAGAAGATTAACTGAGTCAGGTAGAAGAAATTCTTCCATTTAACCCCTTCTTTTGCCTTATTGTATATGAAATAATTCCCTTACTGATGCTCTCACATGCATATATACAATATCTGTATACTGCGGGTTACTTTTGGCATTAAGATCTTTTCCTTATGTCTGAACATTTGATGTTTAAATATAACATAGGGAGGAGAAGAATGGTAACAAAAAGCTTGACCTAAAAGTAGACCAGAAGGTTATTCTAATATATTGTCAATGGTCAGGGTTGGGCCAACTACTAAAAGAATGACAAATGTTCTCTATTAACCCTTCTCCCTTCCCTAAATGAAAGAGAAAGGGAATAAGGGAGTGAGACTTATGGGTTGAAAAATAAAAATAAAAATAAAACATCTTTAATGAAAAT
>WUAM01000334.1:8452226-8468666 GCA_024336885.1 Actenoides hombroni | reverse complement strand
TTCTGGGGATTGAACATGCACTCATCGATTATTTTAACTGCCCTGCTGCAGGATATGAGCTCCCACACTCTGTCGGACAGAGACAGTGAAATACTAATGTCTGTGATTCAGTGCACCTTGTGTAATACACGGGTGTGTCTGTTTTGCTGGGGTAAGATTTATTTATTTGCTTATTTATCTATCAACTTTATAGGTTACAACAACGTGAAGGACATGTCAACTCAGATGGTCCAGACACCTTGGCTCCAACTGTAAGGCACACATTTTTCCTATGAGTGATGTGATACACTTACTGGATTTGAATCATGAAAACTCCTGATGTACCTTCTCTCTGTTCCTCCTCCCTGCTTCTTCCCTCCATCCACCCACACAAAAACACTCAGTTCCCATTAGGAAATCCTTTTGACCTTCCTACAAGTCTAGGAAAGAGCTGAGTCTATGTAGATACTTCTGGATTTTACCAGGCTTAGATGTCTGTCTCCCATTCAGGACTAAGAACATGGTGGGGAGGCTGACAGATAGGAGGAATGAGGGGAAACAGGACAATAAAGCAGAGCTGCCTGTAACTAGAACTGCTACAGTGTATAAAAACCTAAGCTAAATCCTTGTGCAACAGAGCTGCAAAAGCCAGCACCTGGCATCTGACTCCTCCTGGATTCAGAAGGAATCATAGCAGCCAAGTTTGGAGCCCAAATGCTAATTCTGTTGCATAAATGGGAAACAGGTGTTGTTGCTCTTCTAAATAACAAAATCCAGATGCAGGCATAGCCTGGCATGACCCTGCTCCACAGTGGGCCACTTGGAAGCTAGTAAGTTTTGGCCCACTTTAGAGCATGTTCCTGCTACACAGTGAAGTCAGTGAAGCTCCTTGAACTTTAGAAAAATTAAAATAGAAAGGCCACAGAATCATGACAAATTAGTGTCAAAATACAGCTGAATGAAGTGCCTGGGTTATCCTTGGACCTGAGAACCAACCAATTAATATTGTTTATGCTTATCTGCTTCTATGACACCTTCAGCAACTTGGTCTTGGTATGTACCTGCACAAGTCTTTCAGAAATAGCCATATCCGCTACCCAATCTTCATTACAACCCATCCCATTTAATAAAACCCAGAGAACAGCTTGCCACCACTGTTCCTCTTACAAACACCTGGACTACAATAAACTCACATACTAGAAGACTGCAGAAACTGTTGTTTAGCTCTTTGTTGTGTTTTGGCAGCACAATTTGATTTGGGATGTTTGGACTCATGTGTTGCACCAATCTAAGCAAATCTAGCTCAGTTTCTCTCTTCTTTCTGGCAACTCCCTCCCAGACATGGTATCCACTTCCTTTTCTCTGTCCAGAATCCAGCCTTGCTCAGAATGTGTCTCCATTGAATGTATTTGCATTTGATTTTAAATCACATTCCATATATACGAGCCTTCAGATATTAATGAAGTGAACAACCTCCTTAAATAAATTCAAAGTTAAACGTGTTTAACTGAGGTCTTAGATTATTCTAAGCTGTTACTGTGTCTAGGCTTCAAAAACAATGGACTGAGAATCTGAGAATCAATGTATGGCATTTCTTGGTAGTGTCCTATTTGAGCTTGGATACAGTAAGCATATATATTATGTTGACACTTTAATTATTGCCAAATTTGGGAGCTTTTTCTTTCTATTTTTGAATGAAATTCAAGACTTTTCTTGATATATACAAAATTTATGAATCACATGGAACTATACCAATGATTGATTCAAATTTTCTTTAGTTTTTCAGGTGTCCCAGGGATATGTAAAAAGCTTTTACAGAATTTATATATCTTCATATAGTGCACAAAGATAATTTCTTTCAGCATGCAGGCTTTTGTTTTATTTATTTCATTTTTCTTTTTTTTTTTTTTGTGATAATGATGATGAAATGATGAAATGGGGAAGATAAATGTCCTTTTTTTCTTCTTCTGTTTTTTGGGGTTTTTTTCCCCTCCTTCTCCAAAATTCCTGGTATTTCATATTAGATTTTAGACACTGGTTAAGATCTGCATGGTGCCGGGTGCTGTACAAATGTATAGTAAAGAGCCCTTTCTTTCTTCTCAGTTCTATGCATGTGGAGCTCTTTAAATCAATATAGAGAAAGTTTAATGATACCAGCTTTCTGTCTTTAGAAAGTTGGAGCTGCCAAGACTGTGTATATACACAAGCATATGTAAACATATATACAGATGTGCAATGAATTATTTTATCTCTTTATTACATTGGTCAGTGAAATTGCAAATAACCATTTTTTTACAACACTTGTGAACCCTCTATATTTAATTGTGTGATTCTGCTTCATGGAACAGAGTGTACATCACAGAAAATACTCAAGGAGGAGGTGGAGCATTGAGTTGCTGGCACATCTTGAGGCAGACGCACTTTTTGCTTCCTGCGTTGTGCAAGCACCATCTAGTGTACATCTTAGACCCATCAGTACCAGCTGACTAGCATGCACACCATACACAGCCAACTCACTGCTGCTTCATTACACTTCTGACAAGTGGCCAGAGGGGAAAAAATATTATGTGAATCCTGTGTGTTTCTTAACCAATTAAGTGACAGACTGTCCGTTCAGTCACCTGCAACAGTAGTGACTTTCCATTTTTGTGGCTATATGTTCTTCACATTCTCCTCTGTTCTAAGAATATATTCTGGATACTTCATCAAAACTTCACACAGTTTGCAACAGACTCTTTAGTAAAAATGTGGACTAGGAACTTACTGGCCAGGCTTCCTTAAGTTTCTCAGCAAACATCATACAATCTCAAAAACTTTCATCTCACAGACAGAACATTAAAAAGAGCTGGTTCAGATTTTGCCTGCACTGAGTTGGAATGGGTTGATTGCCTGTAAAATATCTCCGTGTATGATCTGTCTGACTGTATCACAACAAAGCCTTCTGTGGACTGAAAATCAGATTACCAGTGCACATGCATGCGCAGAGCATCCTCCTGATACTACAAGAAGAGGGAGGGTGGTTGCTAAGCGACAGAGCCCATACACTTCCCAAAGAAGATAGACCTCAAATAAGCATATGGGGCTGGAAAAGATGGTACCCCACCTGCAAATGGTCACAATTCTTCAGATCCCCAGACCTGTGTGTGAAGAAAACCTAAAACTCTCCCTTTAAAAAGGAAAAAAAAAAAAACCCACTAAGTTATTCTAAACAAGATCCTCACACCACCCCACCACCAAAAAAAAAAAAAAAAAAAAAGTCAGCCAGCCAATGTTTAAAAATAAAACTCATTGATTTATATGTATGAGGTGAAGCTGGTAAAACAGCCCCTTTCCATCTCTGTGAAATGTTTCCCTGGAGCTTAAAGACAGAGTTTCACATATTCAAAAATAGCACCTAATTTTGAGTTCTGCACTTGCCAGGTGCCAAACTACAGACATTAATTAGTACTATTCAGCACCTATGAAAATCAAACCCTCTAGCCATGCCTACAAAATAAAACCTCAGTGAGAATACAGGTACCAGTCACTGATTTTGGGAAGTGCAAAGCATTCAATACTCCTGAAAGTCAAACAGCTTCAAAGGGATTTACAAAGGATTTAGATAGTTGCACTCCACTTAATTTCCACTTCAGTTAGCTCTGCAATTAGACAGTGGAAAGGGGATAGCATCCCTTCCTGTCTCATCTCTCAGCCCTTGACACTCCTTAAATGCCTGAAGGCATGGCTTTGGGTCCCACACACACAAAAGCCTGGACTCATCTGAAACCTCAACCTGCTGCCTATTTGGCTGTAACAGGCTCACTGTTCCTCCTTAGGTTGTTACTGAATTCAGCTTCATGCATTTTAATGTCCAGTGTTATGTGAAATACTACAGCATGACCTCCAGTTTCTGCTGCATAATGGTATACATTTTCTAGACTGTATTTACCAGTCCTATGTGGTTACATCAGATACCACAGAGTTCCTGAAATGGCACAAGAGATACATATTTAGGTAACTGAATCATCCTGTATCTCATACACCACATCTAGGCATCTTATTTCAGGCCTAAAAATCTAGACATTAATCATTGTCTCTCTGGGGTTTGGTAGAATTGTCTCTGAACATGTTTCTAGAGTTACTGAAAAGCCTTAAACTTCAATACAGAACTAGCATACAGAACCTGGAGCAGCAGTTGAAGGTGAGGTACCATGCCTACTATCATGGCTGGTCTATGTAAGATGTCTCAAATGTTATTATACAATTTCTTTTAAGCAACTGAATAAATTTTCTAGCTCACCTACAGATGTGTAGAAGTCTAAATTAATGTTTTAAATGTGACATTAATCAAGCCTCAGGGATCAACTTTAGGCAGAGCAGAACCTTTTACTTGACTCCACTGGCTGTATTGACCAGGTGCTCATTTTGTATAGTGGGAATTCAGAACACCTATTGCATATGCAAGCATGAAGTTTGGTATGCTAGTTTAGGGCTGACCTCCATTCTTGAAGTTAGGTGAGGTATCCAAATATATTTACATTTATTAATTTTTAAAAAAATAAACCCAGGTGTTTTTCATCTCTACAATGACACTGTGTAGATCAGTGTGTTAACAAGATTGTAAGACTGGGTGAAGGACATAAATTTCCTTACTTTAGTGGTAATGTTTCTATTAAGGAAGCATCACTGATGGTTTGACTGATGACAAAGCTCTTCCAAGATGAGAAATATTGCTGTCTCTTCGGAATTTGGGGCAGCTTGAACAATACAATGTTTTGCTGAGTACACAAAGACATGTATCTTGTTCTCCTTTTTTCCATTGTAAGACCTCCCTGCAATTCCACATGGTGGATGGAGGGAAAAATACTCACTGTTTACTTCTCTTACTGTTGCAATTAAATTTTTTCAGCAAAAACTCCAGAGTGATTTTAGTCTGTATGTACTGGCATGTACAGTCTTTCCAAATGTCTGTAGATCATCTCTCTAGGGGTTACAGTTATGCAATAAGAAATGAAGAAACAGACTTTGGTTTTGTAGGCAGTAGTTGCTAATAGTTCCTATCACATTACTTACCATTTTGTGTGGTTTTTTTAGTATAATTCTTTCCCAGGCAATGTATCACCTTGGGTGTCACTATTATTTAGGTAACAAATAGATTCCACTGTTTTTAATGTTCTAAGGCTCATGGATAGTTCCTTTTGTGAGCTGGTAAAAATTGTTGTGTCTGTATACATTTTACAGGCTTTGCAATCCAGGTGAGTCAGAACAATTATGCTTTCAGCCAGGGCTATAAATACCTCAGGAGATGGTTTACACTCTCATCTTCATAGCCTCTGCCTGTTGAAAAAAATACTATTTCATTTCTTCTTCATATATAGGTATTGATACCAACAATGCTGGAAATAGGAAACAGAACCCAAGTTATGTCAGGAATCTCTTTTGCTTTTTGCTTAGCATTAATAATTAAAGTATAACTCTAAAAGGTGCCATTGGGGAATTAGGCTGAGATTTTAGAGAAACATTATGGTATTAGAAGGCTCAAACTAATTTGAATTTCTTACCTAATCCACTCAGACTTATTTAGAAATCTCAGCCTTAATTAACAAACAGGTCTTTATTTAATTAATAAACATAAGGACTGAGGACTATGAAGACTGTGCTTAAACCACACCTAACTCCAGTTTTATGAGCTTTAATCTGAAATTCAAACCTTGAAATCCCTGCTGAACTCATGTTTAAGACTGAGAACATCTTAAGAAACCTTAGAACAATAAGAAGGACTTCCTGTAAAATGTTTTCTTGCCCTGTTATGTGAAGTAATCAAATATCTAGTTAGTTTATTCATCTTGCTCACTTGTTTTGTATCCAGCTGCCTGATGGAGCAAGCACCAGGAAAAGATATCTAGAGTCTTATTTCCTTCTAGGACCTCAGAGAATTCCACCAGAAAGCTCATAACCAGGTTCAAGACTTCCCCATGCTCTTATTTCTTACAGGAATATCCTACTCATCATTCTTTAAAGGAAGAAATGGACCTATTGACATTTTTCCAATCTAAAGATGTATCACATCAGAAAATAAATATGCAACCTGAATGCATCACTTAAAGTAATCCACTGAGGATGGAGACCTACTTTCCTTCCAAGCAGTGATTTAGTATAGTATCTATGGCAGCTGAATATTACATGTACTAGTGCTTCACTCCAGTGCAAGGTTCATTATTTAGAGGCTCAAACAGTGGAGAAATTCTCTGAAACTCAAACTACAGACTTTGCATTATAGATGGATTTACCAAGGGTAACTAATGTGTTATATAAAACACTTTCTTAAGACTGCTCTTTGCCTGGACTTCAAGGATTACATGGTACAATTAAGCAAAGGTATTACCGTTAACATTTGTAGAGTTTAATTGTAGAAATGATGCAAAATTTACTGTTATGCATGCACATAAGACTTAGAAAACTGGAGTTACAGTAAATGAGAGATGAAGGGAAGTAGAAAAATTCTAAACAGGGAAAAAACCAAACCTGGAAATAAGCAGATCTAGATTGATATCTACCTGATCCCAAATATTCTGCAATTACTGGGTCATCATGTGTGAAAGCTGTGACTGAAGTTCTTAAGGCTAACATGCCTCAACATAAGCATGCAAATTAATATTACAATGTGTGGAGCTTATTTTTTAAAGATCAAGTACTCCCAAAACTCATTGAAAATCTGATATCGTTCTGCTACATATTGCACTCTGTTCTGAGTGATGTTTCCCCAACACAGCATGTGCTCTTTGGGGAAGAGAAACACACCAAGTGAAAAATTGAAATACAGTGTCAGTAAAATCTAAATTTTTTAAGGTGGGGTGGAGCCACTAGAGAAGTAAATGGAAATTGTAGACGAAAAACAAGTACTCCATCCAGATAAAAGCATTTATGAGAAGCGATTTCGTTTAACTAAATATAGCATTAGGAATTCTGAGCCAAATTATTTTTATGTCAGTGCTATGAAGAGTAAAGTAGATGTCTTTAAGAGATCAGTCTGGAGCTCTTATTTTTAACTCCATATGAAAATGCCAAATGGTGAAGCATTCCATTCTTCAGTGTAAGAAGTGGGTACCTTTCCCCTCTTATTTTTATGACTATTTCCTCCCACTATACATCCTGTACATTTACGCATCGAAGTGCTTTACATACTAATGGGCAATAGGTAGAAATAAAGATTTACTCTTCATTACCTGGGCAAAATTTTCTGAAATGTAGCTTGGATAAAATCTGAAGCCTGAATTTCGATAAATTTTATCAACACCTAATTCAAAAACAGAGAACAAGTAGGGAGACAGAATGTAAGGAGTAAAAGAGGTGGTTCAGCTCTGTAGGACAGCAAGGACAAAAAAATTAATAATGTAGTGATGCAAACAGTGGCTGACAGTCCAAGAGGGGAAACTACGACTACAATTCTGCTCCACTGAATTTCTGCTTAATATGGTATGCATCACTTCTCAGGAGCTGGTTTTGTTAGAGATTCTTCAGTATATGAAGAATGTTTGATACAGCTTTCACGTCATGCAGATAAGTTTAAAGGAGCCAACTACTGTAATATTTGAAAAAATGAAATAAAAATACAAAACAGGAGGCCAGATCTTTAACGTTGCAGGCAAGACAATATTTGTATTGCTGAAAAGGATAAAGTCTTTCTGTGTTCTCTCACAAGATTTTGAAGAAAGAATGTAATTATCTCATATGCAGAGACTTATTGTTAGAAAAGGGGAGCAATAGTTTTTATTTCATTCAATAAGAAACAGCAGAAAAGAAGTTTATGCTTTTTTTATTTTTTCTATTTTCATAAACAGCAGGGAGAAAATATCTTCCACTGTTGTGTTTTTGAATGATGACCAATACTTCAGTGTGCCATTTACATTATATCTCTGACATTTACTAATCTCCTGAATAGGGAGATTTGAGTAATCCTAAACTTTGCAGTGCTAAAGAGACAAGTCCAAGAAATACTATTGAATTTTCTCAGTAAATTGTAAGAATTGGAAATATTCATTAGCTTATCTAGCTTCCCTTAAACATTTTCAACTGGATTCTTAGAATTACATCCTATGTTCATGGAAGCTAGAGATGAAAATACCCATCTTGAAAATACCCATGTCTTAATACCCATCTTGGATTTTAAATGATAACTACACAAAAGACTCTTAGCAAATCTTCCACACTTCAGCGCACAATATTTAGATATGTTAGAGTCCAGGTTATATGTGTACCTGAATTTACTTGTCTTGTGCATGTTCATATACTTTACAATACTATATGAAATTGCATAAATCCACAAGACCTTTGGCTCATACAGAATGGGTAGTGCTCATTTAATGAGCAGTGGTTCTTGGTTAATGCTCATTGTTCCATATTTAGCTCCAGCTATTTCTTACTAGATGTTAATCAAACCTTGTTCTTGAAACAAAATTATTCATTTCCTTGGAAAATTTGCTCAAACACTCATTATTACAGTACCCTGTTACTTCTCTAGCATTAACTACTTTCTCAATAGTCACCTAAGACAGACTTCCTCAGACTTTCAGGTGGAAGGGAGAGGCATAGAGGGACTTGGTGAAAGGGCTTACCTGTTGATATGCTCCACGTTGTGATGCTCAAGACTACACTGGGTTCACCACAGATGCAATCATAAAACAAAATGAATCTATACCCAAAAAAAGGCAAGGATTCAGATTATCATCTATTTCTGAAATCAGAATCTAGATCTGAGTTTTAATCTCTAGATCATTTGCCTTAAAGCTCTAGTATATTTCCATGCCCTAAAAAGGGAGGTGTGCTTTGGCCAACAGTTACCACCATTCTTTGATGTGTGTTGTAAGCCATCCCGCACACCTGCTCTTAAACAAAAGAGTAATAGTTCCATAGAATGACTTATTTGATGAGCTACAACAAATATTTTGGTTTCAGGCACTAAACATGATGATACATAACACAGTCATCAAAATCTGTAGCAAGTATATTACACATGTATTGAAGATTATGCATCAGTACAGATCTACCTTGGCCTTCCAGCCTTATCTTACTTGTTTGCCTCTTTTATGGAAAGCTTCACTTTCAAATTTAAGTGAGGTAAGTATGTTATTTGCCATAAGTATATGACTTAGCATGGTTTCGTCAGGGAAATCCAGTAGAAACGGAATTGTCCCTAACTTTTTGGAAAACAAGGTGGCACAAAACACATATTTCTTGCTGCTAATAATGGATGCCTTTCCCTTAGCTATCTTCTCTCCTTTTCATTAGTAATCAAGAAAAGTTAAAGAAATGAAAAAGATGACATGAATATAGTAGGATTCTCAATACCTATGATTGTCTAATGTACATTCAGCTTTCAAAGAAGGATGAGACAACATGTACTGTTTGAACATCTACAGGAAACTTACAAAATGAAGTATTCTTAGAATAACTTTGGTGTAAGCATGTGCCCAGGGACTGTTGCTCCTTGTCATGTGGTTAATAGTAACAGGACAGAATGTACTCTATCTAGCTCATGGGAGTGTCAAGTATGACAAGAATGTGAGGAAGACAGAGGACTGGGACTATGTTTATAATTTGATCATCTGTAGGCTGTGGTAAGAACTAGGAGGGTATGAGTTTTAGACAAGCAGATAACCATGATCTTCTGCTGCTACCATTGAGATTGACCTTGACACTACACTACCAGTTCCAGTCCCAACAGCAAACTGTGCTGGAGAGCCCTTGTTCTAGGGAATGATTTTCTTCAAGGACTGATTTGTGTTTTTTGCCTAGAGAAATCATTGGAAACTGTGCTCATCCCATCAGAATCTGAAATTCTTAATGTCTTACTAAAGACCCCAGTTACACTTAAGTAACAAGTACCAAAATATAAGCAGTTTCTCAGAACCATCTTCCTAAATTTTAGTGTCTAAATTTCATGCAAATGTCACTTCAGGAGCCCAAATATTTTCTTAAAAGACTGTCAGAAAAATTCAGGCCATGAGTCTACCCTAATTCAGTCCCCTTAATTCAGGCCCTACACCAATCCCAGAGGACCCATGTTTTCAGAGCTCTTAGCATTGTTTAGTAGTTTATGTGTTTTTAAACACAACCTCTGGTTACTGCAGCTCTGGTTGCCATAGCTCAGCTCCACTGCATTTCATATCTGAAGTCAAATGATTAAAGTGATGTGCCCACCATCGTGTATGAAAGCTTTGGCAGGTTTAGTGAGAAAATTCTCCAGGGCAGCAATCAAATTTCTTAATACAGAAAGTGTCCAGCATTTTAGTTTGATTTCCTAAGGGGACAAACCTGATGTGAGGGCATCACTTCTAGCTCTGTGACTGAGCCTTTCTGTCAGCCCTCTTTCTCACAATAACTTCTGATCGCTTTGGCTAATATCAGCCAAACTGGACAGAGGAATAGAAATCTTAAAGATATTAAAATACTCACAACTGAGCTGTACAAAAATACAGCCTAAGGGTTACATGTGGCTGCTAAAAAGTAATATGTTCTGCCTGGACATTTCAGATGCTGAGAGGCAGGTGACCACTCACCACATTCACATCACTACCTGTGGTGCCACTTGCCTTATAGGCAGGCCAAAAAAGAAATAGAAACATGGGAAAATGTAGGGAAGGATATAAGGAGGAAGTAGATGGTCTTTGGCAAGTAGGAAGCATGGGGCAGAAATGAGAAAGTTCTTGTAGGGATGAGGTGAAAGTTTGAGCCTGCCTTGCTAAAGAGAAATCTTTAGTAGCACATAATAACTTTTAACTCAGAAGAACAGTTCTAGATTGAGTGGCCAGACAGAGAATAATAAGACTGGTGGAAAAACTCAGTGGGGAAAAAAATGGATGGTAAACTCATCTCCTTTCAGAAATTATAAATTCACCTGTCTACGACCACTATGGATGTCCTAAACACAGTAGAAAGTACCAATTTTGTGTTTTGTTTCACACTGGGGCATGTGCAACTCAAACAGGATTTGTCTCCAAATGGATTTTTGGCCACTAGAAGTTTGTCTAATACACTTCAAATCTGTTCTTTGAAGCCTTCATGGTGACTCTTTCTTCTTTTTGGAGGTCTACAAAGGGATGAACTCACTTTCCAACCTTTTATTTATTCTGTTTGTAAGTCCAATAATCACTAGTCCACTGGAAACAAGACTTCATTATGTTTTCAGATTTATTTTTTTTCTCTTCCTAGTCTCCAACTTTATTAAGTATTCAACTTTTGAGATGGACTCTTACAAAGAACAGTCTGCATTATTCTACAAACCTGATCCCTAACATACGTCAGTTTTCTGAAACAGATAAGGAACTTGTGGTATATAATCCCATCATTAAGTAATTCCCAGGGAGGGACTAAATTAAGGTGACTCAGGCAATTTGCTAAGGCCATATCCCTGCCAAATGCACAGTCTCTATCAGAACACACAGCTGTGAAAAGAAAGTGCTTGCATTTTTATGGTTTTAACTATGAAGTTTCTGGGAACAAAACAGAATATCTGTTTCTCTGGCTTGCTTAACATAGGGAGTATTTGAGCTATTTTGGACAGAATGTTTCAATAATATTTTAGCATGGTCTGACTGTGTATAGTCCATGCACAAAACATTATATGTAAACAAATGTTTTTCAGTTCAGAGAACTATGGGCTTGTAAAGTTGTGAGCAGCTGTAAATAAGTAATGTCAGTTGGACTTTACAGCAGGTTACTCAGCCATTCTGATCCAAATCAGCTTGTCAGGAAATTGGGAATTTATTTTTTTTTCTGCCAATTGTTGGTTGGGGTTTTTTTTGTATGGAAGAACTATCGAAAACTGATAGAGTACTACACCAGGTTTGTCATTAGAAAACTTTCCAGCATTTATTATATCTTAATTTTAAGAAAATTTACAGTGATCTAAGTTTGCATCCTTAAAGCCATTCAGAAAGGTTCATGTGTCTCTGTTAGAATGGTAGCCATATTTAATTATACTTTTGCTTGTTTCTTGATGTGACCAACAAAATAAAAGTGTCTAACTACTATACAGAAATACACAACAGCTAATTGAAGATTTCTAGTTTTATCAACTGTGTCATGACACATACTACACTTTGGGCATACTATTGTTCCAAACATTTCATTACCATTAATGCTTATGAGACTCCATAAGCAATGCATAAACTTGAAGTGACATGTGCCAATAAATTAGCTTGCTTAAACAGAAGTGACATTTGCAACATCCTAGAAATCTGAGACATTTAGTTGGTCTTGTCAGTATGATGCACAGGACCTAGAAGAGACCTATACCCTTTTGGAGGGCAGCTGGAGGCATGTACGTAAAATCACAGTGCATTTAAAATGACAAATGACATTAGACAATTATGTTTAAGTGTCCATATCATATTAAGCAATAAAGTTAAATTATCTCATATCCTGGGCAACAACAGTTCTTTTCACAATGTCGTTAACTGTAGAAACAACTGCTGATTTGCATTGGGCATCTTAGGATCTGAACTAATTTTTCAGAAGATGGGATTTTCCCTTCTGACAACAAAACCTATGGAAGAGAGCCTAAATGGTTGGGAGTATAAGTAAAGGAAGAGGACTTTAAACTATATATATTTTAATTAAGATTTTTTGCCAATGCCTCAGAATGGTTGGACACGATGATCCCAAGGGTATTTTCCAACCTAATTGATTCTATGATTCTGTAATGAAATTCACCTACTGATCTCCACTCCACAGTGTAGAATGATAAAACCTTACACCGTTGTTCCTAATTTTTCATAAACAGTAACACATATGGGACTCTACTAGCAACAGTAAAACTATTTTTGCAAATTGTTTTGGAAAAACAATGAGGTCTTTCAAAATTTGACTGAACTCGTCTTTCAGTAACCTTCGTTCAATAGAGTCTTGGTTTCCCTGATTTGTATCTTCCCAGAGCTGTTCAGTGGCAACTTATTAAAGAAACAAAGAAAGATAATACCGCTTTGAATAGGACTCACTTTTAGCTGTAGATTTCAAATTTGTCTTGGGTAGTAACTCCTATCTCAAATCCATCCTAGCCAAGGGGTATCTGACTAGTCTAAACCTTTCTCTTAGTGAGCAGAAGTCACATAAAGCAAATCATGGGATTCTGGAAACAGACATTCCCAAAGGTGTAGGACAACCAGATGAAAAATGTCTGAACAGTGGCATCAGACTCAGAGGTTCTGTACGTAGCAAACCTGATATTAGTTTTCATACTGCACTGACCTCGCTGGCTGTATCGGAAAGAGTGACTCACCAGAGATGGCTCATCATCATACCTCAGTTTGAAAGTCTGCCAAACCTTTGTGCAGGACAGTAGTATGACTAATAGCAATCATCATAGAAAGTATGTCATCAAATTGTACAGACTGCCAAAGGGTAAACACAAGCAATTTCAAAGAGTATTTTTTTTTTTTTTCTTCAGATATACCACTGACTGTATTTTATTAAGGAGAGTGAGAATCAACCTGGGATATAGTTTTGGAAAAAATCATGCCTATCACAGACTGATTAACAAGTGTAAGCTTAATTTGCTTTCAAACTTAACTTTTCAAGTGGCTGTCACACAATCTTGGGTATACCACACTGTCTGCTTTGTTTTTTTTCCAAACGGATTGAAATTTTTTTGTGTTTTCTGCAAGTCAACTGGGAGATGCCATCTCTTTCAATGTAATGTAACATATATAAATAAATATAAGCTGATGTCTGTTAGTCATCTGAAATTAAAATGTTCCTTCTATTTACCAGGAATCTTCTTATTTGTTCTGGGTATCTGTTGATATTTATGGAATCAATATGTAATTTAGTATCAGTATATTTAATCATAATCAGCCTGAGTGCAGTGTTTAGCTGAACATATAAAGTGTACTATAATGACTTCAAAATGTTTAATTTAAGAATCTCTGCCTCTGTGCATATGAATCAGAGACCTGTGTTTAATTATTGATAGCAATTAGAGCACAGAAGCAGACAAACAGCATCTGGTGTCAGGAATAATTTCATAGCCTAGCCCTTATTCAGAGTCTCCTTTGGAATGAAGGCAATGCTTCACTGATTGATTCCTTGCAATGTATGAATTGAGGTTTTGGTTTCTAAAAAACCCTTTGGAATCTGTCTGTCATTTTATAAGTCCTGTTAGGTTTACACATCTATGTGTGGAACAGATGCTGCACGGGGGCATGGTTGGTCAGCTGTTTTCTTAATGTAATCAGAATCACAAAATTATTCCTAAGTACTTCTCTGTTTTTATGTATACTCTTATCAATGCTAAAATTTGGTTTATATATTGGTATTCAAGTCTCAAAGTCAGGGAATTGAAGTAGAAAGCTGATCTGGTAAATGCCAAATATGAACTTTTGAATGACATTTGCCAAATACTCCCATCTAAGTTTCAAATATTTTTAAGAGACAAGGATTTGGTTCAGTTTGTTACTGAAACAAAAAATAACCTCTTAAATGAAGTACTTGCATCATAATTAAATTTCCTATGATTCACGGGGCTACACTGCCTCTCAACAGTGAATAACCTTGTATGGGTTTTCTGGCTCATGGTTCATAAGCAAGTTTCAGGATCATCTGGTGCATGCAGGCATCTCATGGGGGATTGTGCAGGTGACTCAGCCTTGATTTGCCTATCTATGGCCCTATCTATACAGACACAATACATAGGAAGCTGTGTAGATGGCTCAGCCTTGAGCTGTCCATAAGCCCCAGGCCAAACAGGGCAATGCTGCATCACACAAAGAACGGAAATGTGAGCTGAGCCTTGTAGTCCGTCAACAAAAGGTATGTCCAGAGTCTCAATTCAAACCACTATTCGGCTTCCTGAGAAAGTAAGATAAGGAGAACCTGGAGGGTTCAACCCACAACTCTTAGGTATCCAGAGGGCATAATCCAGTCTGGGTAGCTTTACCACAACCACCCTGGGGGTTTCAGCTGCAACCTTGTGTATAATCAGTCACATACACCAGGGAATAAAAGTGCTAAGGTTTAGCTTAGATTTTGGGAGCTGCTTCTCCACTGCTACACCTCAACTATGGGGAGAACCTTCCCCCTTGGTCCAGACACTGGTGAAGTTTACATTTCTGAGACTGAGAGCCTCTACCTAGAGTGATAAGAGAACATTAACTAACACATGTATGACATTTAGCATGTTTTCTAATTTATTATAGTGTATTCTTGCTTTTAGGTTGTAATAGTGCATTCTTCCACTGTATCCATAAAAAACAGCATTAGTGGCATATTAGACTTCAAATAGATGGTTTTCTTGGGCCTTACAGTTAAACCTGTGAGTTCAAATAAATCATTTGCTTAAACCTCACAGTCCAGTCTCTTTTTGCCACAAACCTGAAAAAAAAAATGCCACTTTTTTTGAAAATGTCATGGAACCACAAAGTTTCAAATCATTAAATGCAAATATGATGCACCTGTATTGTCTAGAAACTAATAAATTAATTACTATCAATTTTTTGTGAGTGTGTATGTTCTCAAAGTATTCTTAGGGAGGCACAGATCTTTTGACAGAGAACAGCTTCTTGATAATAAGTTGACTGGTTTGCTATCTTTTGAGCAGCTCTTAGAAGTAAATCTTGAGGTTTCATGGACTACAAGTCAAAAAAACCTTAGAACCAAAATAATAAAGGATGTGGTTTTCTACAAATGCTAAGAAGTTGTATTGCGTCTGGCTGAGATGGAGTAAAATTTTCCCCATAGCAGCCCTCAAATTACTGTGCTGTGTATTGGTATCTAGAAAAGTGTTAATAACACACCAGTGTTTTCTTTACTGCTGGGCTGTGCTCCACAGCATCAAGACTGTCTCTCTGACATTTTTGCTCTCACCAGTAGGCTGGAGATGGGCAGGGGACACAGCCAGGACAGCTGACCCAATCTGACCAAAAGGATATTCCATACCATATGATGCCTGCTAAGCAATAAAAGCTAAAAGAAATGAAGAGAGGCAGGGGGGCATTTGTTATTATGACGTTTGTCCTATGGAGCAACCGTTAGGTGTACTGAAGCCCTACTTCTTGGGAAGAAGTTGGACTTCACCTGCTGATGAGAAGCAGGTAGTAAATCTTTTCCATTGCTTCTGCATATGGCCTTTGCTTTTACTTTGTTAAACTGCCTTTATCTTTACCGACATGCGCTTTTCCATCTTATTTTCTCCTACTCTGTCCTGCTGAGGAGGGGAGTGACAGAGTGTCTTGGTGGATACCTGGTGCCCAGACAGGGTCAACTCACCACAGTCATTCTTTATAAAAATCTTCTGTGTCTTTCAAGGACAGACTAGCTTCCAACCATAATGACTCAGAAACACTAATAATATAAGAATTTTCATCACACAAAAATTATCCTGAGAGCCTGTTGGGGAATGGCTAGAAAGCAAGGGTCATGTATCTTTAAGGGAAATGCTTGCTGAAGCAAAGTGTCAGGCTCGGCAGAAGTTATAGCAAGGAACAG
>WUAM01000334.1:8382216-8392946 GCA_024336885.1 Actenoides hombroni | reverse complement strand
CCACCTCTCCAGCCTGTCCAGGTCCCTCTGGATGGCATCCCTTCCCTCCAGCGTGTCAGCCGCCCCACACAGCTTGGGGTCGTTGGCAAACTTGCTGAGGGTGAACTCAGTGCCACTGTTCATATCGCTGACAAAGATGTTAAACAAGACTGGTCCCAGGACTGATCCTTGAGGGACTCCACTTGTCACTGGCCTCCACTTGGATACCGACCCATTGACAACCACTCTTTGGGAGAGGCCATCAAGACAATTCTTTATCCACTGAACTGTCCATCTTAAAGAAAGGTTACCATTTCTTCTGTAGACAGCCAATGCCCTCACATTACTCTGTCTAGCAAGAGTGACATTGAATGCATTGAGGAAGGATAAAATGGAAAAAAAAAAATTACAAGCAAGTTTTCATAGTAACAAGCCCTTCTTTTCCCAAAAAGTCAAACAAAGAGAAATTTTAACTAACATGAATATTCATCACAGTCTATGAAAAGATTCCACAAATGACTCAGTGCAGCCAAAACATTTGCATTCCATGTAGGTTTGTTACTATCTGTTGATCTGAGGAAGATGTGTTACATTTAATTCAAGATACTCTTTTCATTGTCTTTTGAAAAAAGAGTATTCTGAAGATATTCAAATGTCGCATTTAGTATTTTCAAAAATAGTCAGGGTTTAAAGTTGAGTAATAAGGAAGTAAATCTTACAAAAGTAGAAAAGAAATTAACAATGTCAAATGCATTATTAAACTTTAGCTTAATCAGCTGCAATATTCTCTGGATTTTTAATTAATATGCAATTGAAATTTTGAAATCAATAGCTTTTACATCATGGACTTCTTCTTTGAGCTGGGGAGAGAAGTCTGTAAATCCTAAGATCTTATGGGAAGGGAAAATAACTCTGTTTATGTAACACAGATAAATACAAACTAAAGGCCTATAACAGAACCAAGTCCTGCAGATTCTCAAATCCCTGGCCAATGATTTCATAATCATAAAGGAGAGCATTACCATTAACCTTTTATGAATCAAAGGCACCAAGGGAATATGTTATGATCTTCTGATAAAAGATCAATATATTATATTAATCAGTCCTGAAAGTTGTGGGGAGACCACTCTTATCTGCTAATGCATGTGTGCAGAACTGACTGAACAGATCTGCACTAGTATATTAAAAAATATCTGGGAGTATGGACCTTTATTATTGAAAAATCCAAACAAAAACAAAAACAAAAACCACAAAACAAACAAACAAACAAACCAAAACAAAAAACAACCAACAAAAACAAACAAACATACCCCAAGTCTTAGTATTGTCTATGACAGAGATACAGCTTATGTTGACTGGCATGATCCTGAAGATTTTCCTAATGAATTTGAGACTTAGCACAGACCAGGGAGCTCAGTGTATGTAACAAAACCTTCATGCAGCCACACGCTTTCCAAGACTGAAGTGGTTTACAAGTGTGGTTTCAGGCCAATGCACTGGCTCTGTTCCTGTGGAGATCTCTGGGTAGACTGAAATTTACTTGGAAAAACATCATTCCCAGTTTCTGCTGGAGTTGTGCAAGTAGATGTCTGGTGAATGCCTATATATTTATATGAACTCTACATCATTCAGTTGGGAGGAGAAGCATTACAAAGGGGCATTTTGGAGAGATGCATGTTGTGTCCATCACTTCAGCATTTTGGAGACGTTTTAATGCTACTGATTTTCCTATTATTTCATTATTTGAAATTGTGTCAATTAAAACACATGCACAAAATGTCTGTGCTCTTTTTTCTAGGCATTTATTTCAAAACTGACAGTAACCTGACCAGGGTTGTCTAAATAGTATGGGTTCATATGATGAATAGTGTCACTTTAATTGATGATAACTGACATACAGAGATGTTGTGAATCAGTATGTAACTGCAGAAGAGTTATCAACTCTATGACATCACAAAGCTAATGCTTAAATCAGGGGTAGCAGACTGATTTTGAATTTTCTAGTTGAATGCACATGTTATCTGCACCCTCGCTATGAGTTGGGAAATTCTGAGGGCAAGCTAGTACCCTTTCCCCGTTCACTATTACATACAAAGGAAATTAAAGCATGCACCCAAAAATGAAGCATAGTATGTCCAAGTAGGTAACATCTGGTGTAAATGACAGAGTGACCAGGAGCTTTCTCTGTGCTGCAGGCAAACACACATAGAATCATTAGGTCACACACAGAACTTCAAAAGTAATTTGCATCTTCAGCATTTAATATCAGGTGGTGAGGCCAGAAAAGGGTGATTAAAAGATCAGAAGATGTTCCTGTTTCTGTCAGATCAAACTAAAATATTTCATGCATGAGTTCTGTATTTCTTTATTATTTATTGTTACCAGCCAAGTAATAAGCAGTTTTGAATACAGACGGCCTACAGACTACTAGTTTATTTTTAGTATTCTTTTTCTTCTCCTCTCCAATGCAATCAGAGAATTCTAGATTCTCCCTGTGTCATGTCAAGAATTAACATGGAATATGCTAGGAATTCACCTGTGAATATTTGGTGACAAGTGCTCAAAACTTCTGTGGTAATAAATAAAAAAAAATATTTATCTTCTCTTTCAATTTTAAGTAAACATTTGGACTCATAAGCTCCTGCTAAACTCCAATATGGACACTATTTGAGCTATTTCTACTTTACTGCAAAGAGATGACTCAGATTTTCATGAGATACAGGAAGAAAATGACTGCTATGTTTTACCATGTTCGTACTAAATCACATGATTTTGAGAGCAACTATTTTATCTCCATTCTCTTGTTGTGGGCCTAAGGTTCTGACTGAAGGAAGGATTTTAAACTCTTAATGCAAACACGTCCCATGAACATACATGCTTACCTGTACAATCACAAAAGGGATCCCCGTTACCTTTTATACTCAAGACAGAGCATGAAACTGAGAGGACATTTTATCTGTGTCTCCCTTCTGCTTTTTCTCTTTCTTTCACTACAAGATACAGAGAAAGCAGAAGGACAACACATGCCCAACTCAGCTGTGTGCCTCAGGTTATGAGAGATGATTGTGACCACCAGTTTGAAGTCTGAAAATATTCTGGATCATACATTAAACATTAACAAGTTGACAAAGTGAATATTTCAAGTATTTGCAATGATTACTAAGGACATGGTAGTTAAGTATTGCTGATGGTAAGCCAAAGATATTATTTCTTGCTTATTTCTCATGTGTTAGAGAGCAGATCCATTAAACTAGAACAGAACAATGCCAAATCATTAGCCTTGTGCAGTAAGCTACAAGCAGAATCCAATTTTTGTGTTTGGTTGCATGTTTATAAATATGACATTCATATCTGCTGAAGTCTGCAAGGCAGGCTCCCATTTCAGCCATACAGGTGACAGAATGCCAAGGGAACACTTAGATGTGTGGAAATCTAGTGATAATAGAATTTATGCTAATGTAACACACCAGCCATTATCACTGAGATAGTGAGCAACCAGAAGCTGAAAATCTAACCTAGAATGACAATATGGAAAATCATAGGCCCTCTGAATTGATTTCAGTGGAAAGATAAGATAAGATTATCTTTATCTTGCTGCAAACATTTGCAATGTAGATAGATCTACATCTGACACTGGTCACACTAGACTTTTCTTACGAACAAAGGAGAGAAACACAAACTTTCTGGCCATCTCATCTGATCTACCTTGATGTTTCTAAGATTAGACTGATCCTACACCAAAAATATCTATATTAATAAATATTAATGAAACAAAGAATCAAGAGGAATGCTTCTCTTGCTGTCTGCTCATGGCTTAGACATGTGTACTTTTCATTGGGTAAAAACCACAAAAAATGGCTGGATGGCCTGGCCCACATGGTTGTGACAAATAGACTTAAATCCAGTTGGTAGCTGGTCCCAAGTTCTGTTCCCAGGGCTTGGTACTGGGACCTGTTCTGCTTAATAGCTTTATCAATGATCTGAATGAGGGAATCAAGGACATTCTCAGTAAGTTTGCAGAAGACACCAAGTTGAGTAGATGTGTTGATCTGCTTGAGGGTAGGGAGGATTTACAGAGGGATTTGGACAGGCTGCATTGATGGGCTGAAGCCAGTGGGATGAGGTTCAAGGCCAAAAGCCAGGTCCTGCACTTCAGTCTTAACAACCATACACAGTGCTCCAGGACTGGGGAAGAGTGGCTGGAGAGCTGCATGGCAGAAAATGTTCTGAGGGTGATGATGGACAGTTGACTGAATATAAGCCAATGGGTGGCCAAGAAGGCCAACAGCACCCTGGCTTGTATCAGACACGGTGTGTCCAGCAGGACTAAAGCACGGATCATCCCTCTGGACTCAACACTGTTGAGGCCACATCTGGAATGCCAGGTCCTGTTTTGGGTTTGGGTCCCTCACTCCCAGAAGGACATTGAGAGACTGGAGCATGTCCAGAGAAGGTCAGTGTAGCTGGCAAAGGGTCTAGAGCACAAGTCTTGTGAAGAGTGGTTGAGGGAACTGGGGTTGTTTAGTCTGGAGCAAAGAAGTCTCAGGGGAGACCTTGCTCTGACAACTCCCTGACAGGAGGCTGGAGCTAGGTGGGGTTGGTCTCTTCCCCCCTGCAACAAGCAATAGGGAAAGAGGAAACAGCCTCATGCTGCACCAGGGGAAGTTTAGGTTGGACATGAGGAACAATTCCATCACCACAAGGGTTGTCAAGGCCTGGCCCAGACTGCCCAGGGTAGTGGTTGGATCACCATGCCTGGAGACATTTAAAGAGCATGTACATGTAGTGCTGAGGCGCATGGTTTAATGGTGACCTGGCAGTGCTGGGCTAACAGTTGGACTTGATGATCTTGAAGGTCTCTTCCAACCAAAATTATTCTAGGATCTTATGATTCTATGTTTTCAGCAACAGTAAAGATAGGTATCATGTCCATGTCAATGCTTGTGTTAATTTAAAGAAATCAAAGAAAGCTATAATGCGCAACTGCTTATACTTCCATGTTGAAGAAATTAATGGTGAAAACTACATTTTCTAGTCTTGAATTTCAGATGTTTGTCAACATGTAACACAGCATGAGTTTACCAAAGACCTCCAAGCATTTCTTCCACACAGACTTTTCTGTTTCAAATATATGGTGTGCAGGCTTGAATTAGTATTTGATGGAGCAATGTTGTCAACAATGTGGGACTCCCATGAATGAAATGCAGTTGCATTGTGGTGTCCTGAATTACTCTAATTTATACAGATGATGTACAAACAAGAGTCTGGAAACAGGATAGCTCTTGTCTTCACCAGATATCCAAATAGATGCTGATGTAAAAGTGATTGCAGAGAGAACAAGCCCCTGTAGTAACAGGATAAGAAGTTAAAACTCGTTGTTACAATATCTAATTGAGAAAAACAATCCAAACACATACATGGCTCCTTAAAAACAACCTGAATCAAAAATGAATTTCAAAAAATATTATTTTAGCATTACAGAGAAGGTTTAGACTATAACCCAAACTTTATCTACAGGAGGGATATGTTATGCAACATATCCTTTTACCTCCTATCCTAGAGGAACAACAGGCAGAGTCTGCAGGTCCATCTCATGATACATATCAAAAAATTGCCAGGAAGCATGACGTATAACATCTGACAAGTCAGCCAGGACTAGATACACTGGTTGAAGCTACTCAACAAGACTTTACTACTTAAGAGGCTAAAGACAGGACAGAAGTTACTCATTCATTGCCACAGTAACCTTTACCTGCTACAAAACAGGAGAAGCTGGATTGACATCACAAGGATTGTTTGCTTATGCATCATTTGCCTGCCATTATGCTCTCACTCTGATGGATTATTCCATTAAGTGGTCCAGAAATAGCATTGACGTCACAAGTCACATCTGTTACTGTAATCATTTGCCCATCTACTATTTTTAGCTGAGAAACAAACAAACAACAACAAAAAAAAAGTGTTCATATTACTCAAAGCATCAACAGTTTCTTTCCTCAACTTCAAGCTCTTCTTCAAAAAGACAGTGAAATAGCATACACTTAAACCATCAATAACTTCTGTCAACTCAATGGAGAAACCAAATTTCTCAGTTCAGCTGTAGGAGGATGTTCAAAGACTGCTAACCTGAAAAGAAAAGCTCACAAAGCTTTTAGCACAGACCTCCTACAAACTCAGAGCTCACACCATGCCATGGCATTGTAATCATTTGCACTAGTCTGAACAGGAGGGAGCAGACACACAAGATAAATGTAGATGGATGGCAATATCTAAAATTTGAAACATAACAATTGTCCAGATGGCAACCAAACAACAGAAGCAGTAATATGGATTAAGCACAGCTCAACAGACAGTATTTTCAGAGTGGTTCACTTGGAAGAGTATGAAAGCTTGTAATTCATTGAATAGACAAAACATTCACTGTTATTTTAAGTCTCTTGAAGGAGAAGTATTACTTACACATGTAAGGTGTATGATCACTATATAGTCAGGCTGAAAAGCTTCTTACCTTGTAGAGTTTTACCTGGGCAACTTGTACTCCTTCAGATCAGACATGTTTTGGGCAAATTCAAACCTGACCACTTATCTACTACATTTTGGGATTATTATCTACATGAACTTTGTTCTACCCGCAGTTGTCCTCAGTTGCCATTTGTCTGCTATTGCTATCTGGTTAGGAATAAACCAATCAAAATCATGAAGTTACTATCACACATGTTTTTATGTCAGAGAAAGGACTATATTCCCCTCTATGTGTGGCAAAAGCAGAGTTTAACAGTGCAGGGCACAGCTCAAGCATTCTGCGAGAAAGGAAGGCAGAAGGTCTCCTACATGATCTGTCTTCACTTATTCTCTACTATTCTCTTCAGTTCTCTTTAATATACTGTAGCCACTATCATTATGTTACTTTAAGAATGAATTTCTTGAAACTGTATTCAGTATTCCTGCTTGCAACCAGATAATGCTGAATCTACTGTTCACACATCCACCCTGTACTACTTCCAATACACTCTAGTTAATGTTCTAACTATCAGTGTAGACATATCTAAAGAATGGTAATATCTGAAATTCTTAAAATTTGGCCATTTTGAGTATATTTGATATCAGATATAGTCACCACACATTGTGCAATATTTTTTTGTACCCACAATGACACACAAAGAAGAAAGTGAGCACTCGATAAGGCAAGATAGTGATGCAGGCTTGAAACTGCAGAAGTCTGCAAAACCTAGAGGAAAGCGTGCATTCATGCCCTACTTTTATTTCATAATAGTTCTTCAGATCTTTGTGTGCTATTTGGTTTCATTTTCAGCAATCATATCCACTCTGTTGACATCCCTAGGCTATATCTGCTTTGTAAGAGAAAGCCATTCCAAAGCTTTTTGTGCTGGCCTCATTGTGGATTTATACACAGCAGTTAGGACATGATTACAAATGGATATTTTTTGCATTTAAAACATTTTCTTTTGTGTAGGAAGACACTCTGAATTAGTTTTACTGTTGTTTTGTTTTCTTTTCTTTTTGTAGCAAATACAGTATTTTCAAGTCCATTAATATTTCCTAATTAAGTAGAATCTCTGTATTCATTACCTTATTGACACATTGCAGGAAATTATTCATCACAGTTTTATCTTGCTATATTGAGTCAAGAAAATATCCTGACTTCTGAAAAATAAAGTTACTAGAACACTGATGAAAACTAATGTTTTAATTTTTCTCCAGTGTCACAAGCATCTAATTGCAGAGCTGGAAAGAACACACAGGAGGTGTAAGTAGTTATACAAATGTCTGGGATGAATGATTTGTGTCTTTGGAGTGGAGTATTTGGAACCAACTTCCAAAGATCACTTCCAAAACTGGTATTTTATAAGTTTAATTCTATAAAATTAATCAATTAGTGCTTAAAAAAACCCCACAACACATTACCACCATATCTAATACTCTTGGTAGATGCTCAGATAGACAAAAGAAGCAGCCATTCTTGATTTTTTGATGCTATTTTTGGTGTCACTACAAAGTTCTTTATTGGCCACTAAATGTTAAACTCAGTTGCCCCTAAACAGAGTCCTATCTTATGTTTAACCAGCTCCTTGCATGCAGAAATGGCTTAGAAAAACAGATGGTCTAAAATCATAACAACCTACATAGAGAAATTACAACTGTATTGTTGTCTACTACTCACACACAGGCCACCTGTAAATGTTAGCATAACCCAAAGCTTGCTGCTTATTGTCTGATCTTGACCTACTTTCCTGACTATTCTTTTTTCCAGCAAATATTTAGTCTTTTGTGTGAATAAATGATGACCATGAGGATGATAAAACATTTATCTGGAGGAAACGAATGGAAGAGCATACACTATACACCTGTTTGTATTTGATACATCATGCTAGATGAAATATAAAAATAAATACAAAGAATGCATAGTTAATGATGTTTGATACAGAGGGCTCCATTAGTGCCCTTTCTCCTAAGCACATTAAATTTTCCAGTGCCAAATAAATCAGAACATTGTAGTTCAAGAGTCTTGTTTTGTTAATTGAAGAAAGATTCATTATGCAGTTAATACCCACAGGAGTACAATAAAGTTGCAGTCCACCTCGGGTATTTCTGAATTAATTCCTACCTCTGCTTGAAGTACTGTATGGATGCCAGGATACAGAGTATTCCTTCTTGTAGAGCGCTTCTTCATTTATTATTTGGTTTTATTATATATTTTCCATTTTTACAATTAAAACAAATTAGTAATGATGGTGAAATTCACAAATCTTATGTTATATCCAGCTGGAAAACAGTGCCTTACAGGCCATGTCTTGGCAAAAATGCTGTTTGTTTGAATTGCTTAAGTAATGGAGGGATTTCTTATCATAGAATTACAGAATATCCCAAGTTGGAAGGGACCTATAAGAATCCAACTCTCTGCTCCTTGCAAGACTAGCTAAAACTAAATCATATGACTAAGAGCATCACCCAGGTGCTCCCTGAACTTTGTTAGGCTTTGTGCCATGACCACTGCCCTGGGCATCTTGTTGTTGGCCAACCACCCTCTTAATGGAAGAACCTTTTTCTAATGTCCAATATGAACTTCCCCAATCACAGCTTCCTTCCATTTCCCTGTGTCCTGTTGTGGGTCACCAGAGAGAGGAGGCTGGCACTTCCACCTCTGCTGCTCTGAGGAAGTCAAAGACTGCAATGAGGTCACCCCTCAGCCTTCTCTTCTCCAAGCTGAATAAATCAAGTGACCTCAGCAGCTCCTCCTAAATCTTGCCCACAAGGCCTTTCACAATCCAATAGTTTGATGTCCTTCTTGTATTGAGGCACCTAGAACTACACAGAATACTCAAGGTGGGGCTGCTCCAGTGCAGTGTAAACTGGGACCATCACCTCCTTTGATTAGCCAGCTTTTCTGTGCTTGGTGTACTCCAGGACACAGTTGGCCATTTTGACTGCCAGGGCACATTGTTGACTCATATTCAATTTGCCACCAACCTCACCCCCCAGATCTCTTTCTGTGGGGCTGCTCTCGTTCACTCACAATCCTATCCATTATGCAGTACCCCTTGGCCACCAAAAAGCTCTTTATGAGAATATATGGAATTCTTATGTTTTTCATTTTCCACTAATATTGGTAGAATTAGCAGAAATGAAAATTAGCTTTTCAGACAGAAAAAAAAGAGGTTTTTTTATTTTAAAAATGTTATTCTATGTCTTAAAAGTCAAACACTTGAATAAAAACATGAGCACTTCAGTGAAAATTAAGGAAAAGGTTGGAAACCTCTTATTTAGAGAATTTCAGCATGTAGATTTATGGAGCATCTAAATTAATTTTGGATTTAATTTCCTCTCTACAATTTTATTAAGATTAATCTTGACATTATTTAAGAATTCTGTGAATGTGTGAATGATCTATTGTACAGTTTTGGGAATAGCAGTCTTTGAGTTTCTAAACAGAATCTTTAACTAGAGTAAACTTAGTTGCTGTACACCCAAGTCCTAAGCAGGGACTGCAATTAACATTTGTGAAAACATTTCTCAATTACAGACTGTAAAATTTAATGCATTAACCAAGTAATTGTTCCTTAATGAAATATACTATAAGAACACAATGATATCTCTCAAGTTCATACTGAACACTGAATCTTGTAATTTGCAGAATTATATATATTTCTTTCACAGATGCTGTGAGTGATAATAACAATACAGGTTCCTAGTTCTTAATTCTATTTAAATTAACAGTGAGCTCATATCTTACTACACTCCCTGAAACACTCTACATGAGCCTAAAAGAGCAACCGATGTTTTCCATATTGGCATCTTCAGTCATGTAATGATAATATGCTTCCAGCAACTTAAAGATGTGGTCTATAAATAAAACATGAGTTTAATAGGTGCAAAGTAGGCATAGACAAAGCAGCTGTCTTGCTTTCTAGAATGAAAAGGATATTTAGCATTTTAGCAATAAGATAAGATTAAGTTGAGAAATAACTGAAAAGCACCAAAACCTGACCTTTATCCTTCATACAGGAAATTCTGCTCCTGAATGGTTGTTGTGCACCTGCAAATAGGAAATGCTGTAGCAACTGGCAGAGTAAAGTGCCTGAAGTATACCAAAAAGTATTATTTGTGAAGAAGAAAACTTATATACTATATGAACATTTGTTTCAAATATTTCTTTCTCTTTTTGTTACCTCTTTTTTTTTTTTTTTTTTTTTTTCTTTTTTTTTTTTTTTTTGTTTATTGTTTTTTTGTTG
>WUAM01000334.1:8360401-8374393 GCA_024336885.1 Actenoides hombroni | reverse complement strand
CTAGAGTGCACCCTCTCAGCATCTTACAGACACTGGTACAGAAACTTCCCACAGCATCACACAGTCCTGCAGGCTGGGAGGACCTCCAGAGGTCATCTGCTACAACCTGCTGCCCAGAGCAGGGCCAATTAGAGTGGACTGCTCAGGACTTTTTTTGGTGAAGTTTTGATCTTCAGTGACAGAGATCCTACAGACTTTCTGAGTCCCTGCTGGAATATTTAGCAACCCTTGCAATTTATTTATTTTTTTTGTTTATATCTAATTGAAATTGCCCTTTCTGAGAAGAATCTGGCTCCTTCTTCTCTGCACTATCCCATTACATAGACAGTTATACATATTTAACTGCCTAGAAAACAAGGCTTTTTTTTGGTCAAAATTTAGTTAACCAGATAGAGGCAAAACCTAGATATATGCTTCTTAGGAGTGTGAAGTCTGGATTTTGAGTTAATCCTAATTTAGGTAAAATAAATCAGGAAGTCTTAATCTCACTTAAATTTGAATCTCATAGACTTTTACAAGTCTTAATCTCAGTTACTTTTAAATTACTAATTGAGGCTACTGCTTCTGTAGGTTGAAGACAGGCAATTATCTAACTTTTCTGGAAGACATGTAGGCCTGTTGAAAAGATGGAAAAAACATCAGCCTATACTTAAGTAAGGCTATTTGGCCTAAATATCTAAACTGAACCTTATCAAATTCAACAAGTTGTTAACTGCTTCATGACTGTTGGAACTGCAGAACTCACAACTCAGACTGAAAGATCTGACACCATAAACATTTTGAGTTATGGGCTGAAAAATATAAAGAGTAATGGCTATGGTTATCCAACAGACCTTCCATGAATGACTGATCTGTATTTACATTAGAACTGAGATGATTTACGAATGCCAAAGTGCCGTATTTTAATTTAATGCTATACATATGTCAGGACACTTTTATTAAGTACATCACATCTATAAGCTTTTGCGCTATATTTCATACAAAATAAGAAACGGGTAACAAATTAAATGAGAGTCACAAAAGAATCAATGACCAATATAAAGAGAATAAGGCTGTGTTTCAACCATTATGGTTATCAAAATCCTTCTTTGTATTCAGGAAGAAGGTTGGTTTCTAGAGAAGCCAGATAAGCCTTCTAGATAAGGGAAGGTTAAAAGTGTCCTTCACAGTGATCAGTTATTTCAATTCTCCACTTTCACTGCTCAAAATGTCAAGACATTACAAAAACATTTCAGTTAAACTTCTAGATCTTAAAATGCACTGAAACGTGTGGTATCCTCAAGGGTCCTTCAGCAGTCTAATATACTTTGAGTCAGTTTTCCCACACCAAACTTCCAAAACCCATGGATACTGGTTAGTTAATTTACGAAAAAAAAAAAAAAAAAAGGAAGATGTATTTAGAAAATATGTTGCATCAGGAAAGAAAGGTTTTTTTTTTTCTCCAACAATAAAATATTAACTTTTTAATAATGTATGAAGCATTCATCTACCTACAATAGATGAGGTACAACATGGCTAATGGACCAAAACTGACAGCTAACAGGCTAGTGTTTCTCAAGCTATATTAATATGCTAATACATCTCAAAAAGAGATTTTCAGTTCTAAAATTTAATCTACCAAGAAAGAAGTGAACAGATTACAGGAAAAAAACAAACAAGACGTAAAAAAAAAACAGCAAACAAACAAAAAACTCCAAAACAAAAACAGATAAAAAACCACACCAAAACCAAACCAAACAACAACAAACAGCAAACCAAAACACTGTAGAAGGATTCAGATCTCTTAAACATAATGATAACTGAAATAGTAATTGTTAAGTGTCCAGGAAAAAGACAATCCTTATACAAATACGGTCTCATATTATTTCAAAGCTCTGAATTAACAATTTTTTAAATAAAATCTGGTCTCACATTATTTCAAAGCTCTGAGTTAGCCAGTTTTAAAGATCTTTCAAATGTATGCAATGGTTTAATGTTAATCAGTAGATTAAAAGAAGTCTAGAAATGTCTGGAATTAATTTAATGAGTGACATCTCCTTGACTGTTTTCAGCTAAAAAGATAGGGGTAGCAGAGGTCAAGAAATATTATTGACAATTACTGCTAAGCCTGAAATTAGAAATATGAAAAAAAGTCTAAGGAACCCTTGTAACTGATCTGGGAAAGGCAATATATAGTAACAATTCCTCTAAAGAACCTGATATTAAAAAACATCTATTAATGGCTTTTAAAAACAGAAGATGTTAAGACCTTTAAATAATTTTCTAGTAATTTATGGTTTTGTCTTCCTTTTGTAAGGTTTCTTTACTCATCCTGTAGGCCTCTTCTTGTGCATCACTAATATAGTTTATGTTCCTAAAGGCTGTTGTATTTAAAGCAAATATCCATTTTATATTGAATACAGAAAAGTCACATTAAAATTCAAAAAATACAGGTTCCTAATGGACAAGAATGACAGCACTCCATTTCCTTCCATGAGGCCATAATTTAATCTCAAAAGACAGTAGAAGAGCATCCTTCATTTTCTTTCTTTCAAGTTTGACATATTTTGATAGAAAACCTCTAATTAATAGTACAGCAAAACGGTAAGTAATTAATTGTATTAAAGTAGTACGAGCATTAATTTTGAGTGATGTGCAAGTATTACTTTGCTACTGCTATCAGCTCAGTGATTTTATGATTCCTGTCAGCAACGGATGATAAAACAAAGAAGATAAAGAGAACCAGACACATTTCTCCTTTGTTAAAGCAGAGAAAGGGCTAGTTTAAAGAGACAGGTAATTTAGTGGGTTTGAAAGACATACTAACCTAATTATGATGTTCTAATCAATCCTTATTCTTTTAAAATTTCTTTATAACCTCAGTAGCTTAATTTCTTCTGGGCACCTTCCGGAAATTCTTGGAGATACAAGGAACTATAAAAAACATAGTTGTATTGATTCATTAGTGTTAAAACCACTATCATAGAAAATCTGTTATTGTAGAGAATGGCTAAAAGATAGCAACTGAGATTCATCAGTTACGGAATCCCACTCCTCCTTAAGTGGATCCCAGTATTAAATACCAATAGTGTATTTGGTCCAGACCCCTGAAGAGATAGAATGAGGAATACTGAAGCATATATATGGATCAACATTTTCTGCAAGGGATAAGAAACAAGAAAAATTAGTGACTTAAATTTTTATTCTTCTGTCAGGTGCCAGCATCAAATACACTGCATCTGCCAACACCTAACAGATGTTTTGCAGCTACTGTAGAAACCACACCTTGCATACCTGCTCGCTTTGTAAAATAAAGACTAGTACAAGAAGCAGGGTCATCAGAGTAAAGGCTGTGAGGCAGTCAAGGCTTGAGATAAAGGGATGTTAGTTCAAAGTCATAACTGAGGTCAAGAAGTAGGCAAGGCTACTGACCAAACTTTTTGAAATAACATTGACACAATACAATTTAATGATCTAGTCACTTTATTCAATTAAAGTAGGATATTTGTAGAGGTAATACCTTTAGATAATGCCTCATGTCTTTCAAATATTATTTGCTGTGTTTTGAGTTCTAGGATCTGAATAAGGCTGTTAAAACCAACTGAAATTGTATAGGTTTTTTACTAAGAGATCTGGTGGTGGGTTGAATTTAGACGGCTGTCATCTGCCCACCAACCTGCTCTAACACTCCCCTCCTCATCTGGACAGGGGACAGAAAATATGACAAAAAATTCATGGGTTGATAAAGGAAGCTCACTCAGCAGTTACCATCAAAGGGCAAAACAGACTCAACTCAAGGAAATTAATTTAATCAAATATAATCAAATTAGGGTAGGGTAACAAGAAATAAAACCAAATCTTAAAACAACTTCCCCTCACTTCTCCCTTCTTTGTGGGCTCAACTTCACTATTAACTTCTCTACCTCTTCCTCCTGAGCTGCAGAGGGGGGACAGGGAATGGAGGTTGCAGTTAGTTCATCGTACATCTCTGCCGCTTCTTCCTCCTCACATTCTTCCTCTGCTCCATTGTGGACTCCCACCCACAGGAGACAGTCCTTCATGAACTGCTCCATTTTAAGTCCTCTCCATGGGGTGTAGTCCTTCAGGAAAGGTCTGCTTCAGTGTGGATCCCCCATGAGGTCCCAAGTCCTGTGAAGAGTATGCTTCAGAAAGGGATCTCCAAGGGGTTATAGCTTCCTTCAGGACACTTCCATGGTCTCCATTCAGGTTCCACCGTGGGATACATCCTGCCTCACCACAGGCTGAAAGAGAATCTCTGCTCTTGTGCCAGGAGTATCTCCACACTCTTCTTCTTCAATGACTTTGGTGTCTGCAGAGTTGTTTCTATCACCTATTGTCACTCCTCTCTTCTGGCTGCTGCTGTGCAGCTGTTTTTTGCCTTTCTTAAATATGTTGTCACACAGGTATTACTGCTGATTGGCTCAGCTTTGACAAGCAGCGGGTGTGTCTTGGGACAGCTGGCATCAGCTCTGTCAGTGATGGGGAAACTTCTGACATCTTCTCAATGAAGCCATCCTTATAGCCTCCCCACTATCAAAACCTTGCCACATAAACCAAATACATCTCTCTACTGCATTTTATTATGATGAGGTGACACAGTTGAAAAATAATTAAGATCTATGTGAAACTTTTTTACCATCTACTAGTGAAAAATGCTGAAAAGGTTGTGGCATGTATCTGATTAAGTATTTTTGTTTTCTGATGTTGCTTGGTGCCCTTTATTTATAGTAATCAGGCAGGTATACTTTGTGAAAGACCTTCCTCACATGTATAGATAGTGTGGATCTACCTACAGAGGAACTCTTTGTTATTAATAGAGGAGATCAGTTTCATTTAACTCTCAATTCTTAGGAAAATATCTTGACTTTTAAGTTTGGTGTAGTGGTAATTTATTTTCCTCTTGATGAGCCTATACTTCTGTCTATAAAAATACCATATGAGCTGCCATACAAAAGAGATCCTGCTGTTGTAGGCTTGCAGTACAGGTATTTTGGCAGGATCTAATACAAAGATTGTTCCTGTTTAAATGTTAAAATATATATGTGTATACTGAGAGATATTACTGTGCTTATGGATTTTGCACCCTTGAGTTGAAATATTTGGTCTGGGATAGTGTAAGGCATGTGTAAAATTACAGCCTGATAAGGGGAAAAATGTTTCCATTCAACTAAGATGTACATGCTACATCATAGCTTTTATTTCATACATTTTCTCTTTCCAGTTCCTGTATCTGTTAACATATTTTTTTCAATATGAACTTTTTTGGTATTATTCCTTTACCTGGAATTTATCTTATCTATGCTACATTCCTTCTTTTTAATTCTTGCTAATACTGTCAATGATTCCCAATTTAATACAATTCAAAAATTTCATTAATGTATTTACACATCTAACACCTGCCCTCAGTTCGATGATGATTCTTTTACTGTTAGCTTTATATTTCTAACTCTAGCTGTCACGATCAATGTGCAAATGTATTTTTATTAAGGACACTAGTTATTTTAAAATTAATTTTGACAGAGAGGATTTTTACTCTAATTCAACAGTTAATCTTCTGCAGTGTTGATCCATGGTTCAAAGGAAACCTTCCCAGTGAAAAACTGTTACTATTTTTGCAGAAAGGACTGATAAGTATTGTTCTGGTATGAGCTTTACAACCCCATTCAGGAAAGACAGGAGCAGAAAGTCAGAGGTGTGAAAAGTGTATCTTACTGAAGTAGACTAAGATATTGTGGCTTCTTGAGATAAAAGAAATGGATATCCAGGGCAAAGCTTAGGTGGAATCTCAGCTTTATAACTGAAGACCAATAAAAAAAAATAGCTCAGTGGTAATTATGAATAAACTTAGGATGGAAGTTTGAAGATCTTTTTCGAGCACTTCAAAAACTAGAAAATTAAATGGACTAAGATCTATTAGTTCAGAAGTATTTTTTATGTACAGCAGCAGGAAATTAGACTTGATTCTAGAGTCAATGTCGTATGTTTTGATGTGTTACATTTAATCCTACTGACACTCTCAGATTATTTTGAAAAGAGAATATTAAAGTAAATGTACTTTTTCCTAATTTAGGGGGCTATGCTGATTAGAATACTGTTATAAAATTATCTTATTCTTTTTTCAAATTATCTGTTATTGTGTACCATCAAATTTTGGGGTAGGTAGATATTTGGTCTGACATATAGAGCTACTTTTGTTTTAATTCTTGTTTAATTTGGGAGCAACTAGAATGATACCTGTAGCTTTTGGAGGTGGCTTTGGAGGTGGAGCTTTTTTGGTGTCTAAGACATTCGTGAGGCATGCAGGACAGTGCTTTCTTGCATAATAGAACTAATAAAGATGATGTTATTGTCTCTGCTCTACATGGTTTGTCTGATAACTAATACAGAGTGTCAAGCTTTAGTAGTTTCTTTATTAGACCTTGCAATTTTCATTTAAAAGGTAAAAATTTTATATGTTTAGAAACCTTCATTTATGGAAATAGGTTTGAGAATAGTTCAAAACCTGACGGAAAGAGTAGTTACACTTATGCAACTGCAGTGCAATAAAATATTTTATCCTCAGGATATTAGGCTAAAGAGGATAATAGTCTTCCCTGAAATTTTTGTAGTCTGGGGTTGAAAGGATGTAACAACAACTAGTACAATGAAAAAACTGGAAAAGGCAAAGGCAGAAACTGTACAGAATCATAGAACCACAGTATGGTTTGGATTGGAAAGGACATTAAATATCATTTAATTCTACCATCTCTGCTATAGGTAGGGACACCTCCCACTAAACCAGGTAGCACAAGGCCCCATCCTGGTGAAGAAACTGATTTTGATACATAAATGAATCACAGACCCACAATTTTGCAGCTTGTACTCAGAAAATGTTGGGTTTGAAGTGCTTACACATATGTCCATACTTCTTATAGTGTCTCTGAAAGAAGCATAATTTTTTTCTAGTCTTTTTCTGTTGGTGACCTACAAACCCAACACCAAACAACTGCAGCATATGGTCCCCACAAGGGAGGTTCCCTGCTGATAAGTACAACAATTCATAAAATAGAGTTATACAAATTGGATGTATGACTGCATCTTTAATCTCCTGAAAATGTAATATTTAATGCAAATATAAGGAAGATTATTTATCCTTCTTCATTATTATAATAATAAAAATGGAATAAAATAATTCAATGAATATCTATTTGTTCAGGTTAGCAAAAAAGCTGATAATTATTTGAACATGGTAATAAAATGGAAAAATTACAGTGTTTGGTAATGGATTATTATGTTTTATGGCCATATGTTTATTTCACATAATTCAAACTCTTTCATCCTACAGTGTGTAAGAAAAAAAATCTCTAAATTGTAGACACTAATTTAAAAAAATTAATGTTAAACCCCAAAGAAATATGAATTTGCTTGTGTTTAATAAAGGTCTAGAGTTAGGATAGGCTGAGTGGACATGTTACTGCAAAAAATGCTGTCAAGGGTTAGGGCAGGGCTGGCCACTAGACAAATGGCAAACACTCTCTATTAACCTCTCTTCTTTAATCATTAAAACCAGGGTATACCAGAACTGAATCAACCTTAGTGTAGGTACATGCTGCATCAGTAAACCAATCAAATTGCACCTTCATAATGAGATTGCCGTTGTCAGGTTTCCCAGGGCAATATCTGAAACATTGTCTCAAGGATAGTTGACTGATAAAAGAAATTGGTTGTTTGATTCAGCTTTGAGTCACTTAGAGCTTTCCTGGGATTCTGCCTCAGAGCAACCCTCTCAGCCTGTTCCCATCACACGCTGGAATGGGAATTTCTTCCTTCATTATGCTTAAAGCTGAAGGGCTCCCATAGCAACAGAGGACTTGTGGCAGTAATAGTACTAAGAGCCAAGGTGAATGCAACATCCTGCTGCAGCGACGTACAGTGTCTAAAGCCTCTCCAGAATGCATCAGGGGAAGAAAAGAGAAAACATAAGTGTCAACTTTCTGTAACTTCACAAGAGGACATTAGAGGTCTCCGAATATAAGCTCTGTCAGGTTGAGATTCTTTACCAGAGCTGGGACTGAAAGACTCAACTAACTTCAGCCCATCAGCTTTCAGCAGGTCTGCTTATGGAAACAAGGCAAGATAGCATATGGTTCTTTGAATGGATGAAGGACTCAGCTTAGGTACAGCCAGTATCCTTCATCTATTTGGCTTCATCTTAGGCATTTATAAAAAATAAAATAAAAACACCAAAAAATGGGGCTGGAAGGATCCAAAATTGCACTGTCACTCTAAAGGTATTTGTCATGTGTTCATAAACTTGGGTGTTCTCAAGCAGCAAGCAAAATCATTTGGCATGCCTCTGAGAAGTATACAGTTGCAGTATTTCATTTCCCCAGTACCTTGCTCATTCTGCTTGGGTTGAATTATCTCACTGCAGATAAATATTCACAGTCATCCTTCAGTGAAAAAAGGCTATTTGAACCAGCCAGTGCAACCTGTGTTTTTGTTACAGCAGCATGGTTGTTGTACTTTGCTAATATTTATCCTGCTTCTCTAGGTGTTTTCTTGTGGCTACTGGAAGACAGGATGGTTGAGGAAATGGGACTTTGGTCTGAACCCACACCCAATGATGGAGTTCTTAGGAACCTACTTTATGTTTTATGAATAATAATACCGTAAGGTGATGAAGAAAATAAGGAGTTGGACTCAAAATGTAGGATCCTGGTTGTGTAGTATCATCACATCTGAGAATCTAGAGGCCATTTTATTTAATAATTTAATTGCATAAACCATATTCTTGGTGGTACCATGAGACTTACTTGCCTGGAATAAAAATAGATACATTACCAAATTGATTCAATTATTTTAGAGAATCATAGACTACGTTGAATTGGAAGGAACCCATAAGGGTCTGACTATTACTTTATTATCCCTAGCTCCATTATATTTATAACTGCCTATGACAGAGAACCTACCTGTTTCTTGGCATTCTTGTCCCACTAGTTGGAGGAAGAAGTTACCCAAGTTTAAATTTTCCTAAAGTAGTTTCCTCCTCTTTCCTATTCCACAACTGTGAAAGAACAGCTGTTGCCCAATATAATTATTTTAATTGTTTGCATGCTATAAAACTGTTAAAAGCAATTTTAATTTTAACAGTAAATAGGTTTTATTGCCAAGTTATGCTTTTGCTTATAGCTATAAGATGGCAACGGGTGGTTAAAAGTATATTTGATTCTGTACTATTATTTCTCCTTTATCCACTGTATAATCAATGAAGTGATACTATTTTGCTCTCAGGAAAAAAAAAAAAAGGGATTCTAATGGAAGCAATTAAAAGATATGAATAATGCTGACACCTCTTTATTATCTTTCAGGTACATTTGGAGTTACCCAACACATTAAGTGGTAATGATGCAGTTACAGTTATTTTCCAGTTGACATGATTAGTTCTGAGGCCCAGCCACATTTATCTTGTGCTTTGAAGCCCTTCACACTAAGTTATTGGATTTAGGAAATAAAGTAAATAGATATATGAAATGACCTTATCCCTAATTTTGAAAAACATGGGTAAGAATGACATTTGCATGGTCTACAGCACTAGTCTAATTTCTTAGACTGAGGAGTTTCAGACTGGAATGGTGTAAAGAATAGACATCTAGGGCTACAGACACAGAAGTATTGCAGCAAGTCGGGGCATCTGACCTTTGTATTAGACCCCTAGCTGCATGTTTACATCCCCAAAAAGCCCCTGTGCTTACAACTCCATCCAATGTACACTGAAGGAAGCCACTTCTGACTCTTCTTTAAGAGTCTTGTGATGATATCATCTGAGCTTATGTTTTCCAGTTGCTAGAGTATTTTTTTATCTGGAGAGGAGCCACATAGTAATCCCTTTCTGGAAATACAAATGCTGTCAGGATCTATCAAAATCTGGACAGAAGCCCTGAAAAATCAAATATACATCTATGGCATGTGAGCAAAAATCCCAAATTGCTTGAGTACAATTTTGAGACCTACATTCAGTGAAACATAGAGGAGTTAAGAAGTGTTGCAAGTCACAATATAAATAATTGTAAACTGTGAGTCTGTACAGGGCTTAAAGATGTGCAGGAAACAGCAGAATGGACTTGACTGAACAGGGCCTTGAAATTCCCACCCTCCTTTGTAACTCTTAAATGCTAAGTCTGGAAAGCTCCTCTGTAGAGTGTCAACTATCGATTTACTAGAACTGGGGCCTTTGTCAGGGACCAAAATGCTACCATTATTTCAAATGTCCAGGGTAAAAAGGTTTGCACAGTTAAATAAAAAATCAAAAGTTTAAATATGGCTTTAAATTGTATATCTAAATTTATGTTGTTATCTATACCAGAAATGAGAGACTCTGATTGTAGAACACCAAAAGACTCCCTATTACTTCAGAAAAAATATCATGGCATTATAACTTCAGAAAACAAATTGCCAACATTTAAGATTCCTTTTATGATGATATATACTGTCTTCACTATCTTCCGTGCACACGGAACACTTGTCCTAGTGAGAAATGGTACGTTCTCTCCAAAAGGTGACTAGAGCCCATTAATACATACCATGATTCTCTATGCTGAAAGCCATTAAGGACCCCCACCTCTCAAAGGCAGGAACTGGGTAATAGCACCGCTTCATCTAGTTTAAGTGTTGTGCTGCATGTTGTCCTCCTATTCATTGTGAATATGACCCTTTTTATACACTCTAGATAGCTACGTGTTATTTCTAAGCATTTAGCAGCTATCATCAAGTAATTTATTTTATTCACCTCATTATTATTATTTGTTGCACCTGCGTAAAAGGTGCTTTTATTGCCCTCAAATATTTACTTTGTTAGCCTGATTGGCCTATATGTCCAAGTGTTTACTCTTTGATCATGCTGAAACACTGAGCCTCCTGCTATACCTTCTATGTGATCAATCAGTCAGTCAATAAGGAGATATAGGGTTTTTTCTTATTTTTTAATGCTTGAATGCTATATGCAAGGCAGCTATTACCCAGAAACTTGAGTTGCACAAATACATTTCTTATTAAAAAACCAGTACAGTGCAAAAGCAAACTCCTCCACACGGTATTGTCATGATACTTGATTTGAAAAAAGGCTGATGATATTGGTGTAATAAAGCAACACAGAGGAAGTGGCTTGTTCAGTAAATAAAATGAAAATTTCTTAATCAGGATGACCAGTTAAATCTTCAGAGATTAAAAATTCAAAATCTGTCAGGCAGCTGATCAGACAAATCCAGATGTCAGCAGCTTGGAAAACAGGACGTTAACCATCTGTGTAGGAAACTTGAAAATTAAACAGGGAGAATCTAAGAAGAGATCAACAAATGAAATGAATGTCATTATTTAATTAAGGGGGACAAGGTAGCTAAAAGTTAAAAACTAGCTGCTGGTTGCCATTTAGATACAGTATTCAGAGCTATAACCTAACAAGGTGTTTGGGGACTTCCTAAGCTTCACCTTCAGCTAAAATATGCATTCTTTTTGAACATTGTTTCAGGAAAAAAAAAATAAAATTTCAATTAGTAACTTATCTAAAGAAACATACCCAGGAGGTGCAAAGGCAATTGGGATGCTTTGGGAGAAAACAAGACAAATAGGATACAGTATCATCCCTACTGCCTACTGGAAACAGAGCCTGTCTCACTTGAGTCCCAGAATCATGTTTGAGATTGTTCAGAAGAATGATAACTGGAACAAGCCAAAATTGTGCTAGGTGACCTGCTAATTGTTAACTGACTGGCATGCATGGCTGAGGCCACAATGTCACCTCTTCTATCTTCTGATATAGTTAAGAGCTCTGAATATTCACTTAAATGAAAACTTGAGGTTCTTCAAGTTCTGAGGTTGTAGCTGATCATTATTTTAAAGATCATAATTATTAATTCCTTTAGTGCATGATCTTACTGATGCAGATAGCAGCTGGAATGAGATGGAATTGATCTACTGTTAGATAACTTAGTAACTTTCTAACTAAGGAATTTGAAGCAGAACAAAGGAGAACTCCAGCTAAAAGTCACTTCTAATATCTGAGTTATATGACAGATTTAATTTTCATTCTTTTTTTTTTTTTGTACCTTAGTAGTTTCTGAATAGGAAATGTGACAATCAGATATGAAGATGTTTGACCACATGGGCTCCTTCAAGCAGTACTCAGGCTCCTACCTCTCATCCAAATGTTTTGCTCCATCTTTCCATTCACCAACCAACCTAAAACTGCTCAACTGTCAGTGAAGCTGTCCAGTCAAACAGCGTAGGTGAGATTTATGCAATGTGTCTTTGTTAGAGCTACCACATGAAAATGAGATTTCTCATAATTGAAAAGGATGGCAAGGATTTTTTAAAAAAAAACATGTACATGTCAGTAAACTACATTTTTTCCTCTTTAGATGTTGTGTTTTGTTGACATTTAAGCACTGTTGTTTACCATGAAAGGATTCACTTGTCTAAGCACAGGCCTCTCTGTTGTATAGGTCTATGTTTGAGCTAGTCACCTTAGTTAATTATAGATAAGGGAGAGAAATAAGGAGCTCTAGAAGTCAATCAGTGCTTCACCCCAAATCACAGCCCTGGTTTCCTTTACCTCTTTACTTTCCATTTTTCTGTTTTCCTATTCCTCTTATCTCAAAGTCAGTGTTACACTTCATGTGGTTGACTGAAAAGAGAGCTCATTTCCCCAGGGAAAAGGAGTGGAAGGGGGGAGAAGTATAAAGACATGCAGGGGGATGGGAAAGAGAAAACCAAGATTTTCTAACAGCTTATATTTTTCTCCCTTTGCTTGGATTGAATGTCTTCTCTCTCTTATTTGTCTTCTATTGAAGGGCATGACTCATTTTAAGAACAATTGGTTTACCTCATAATAATTTTAGATAAATGTAAAACTGTGTACAGTCTAACTTTGTTATCATACTGTGCCCTTGGTTTATACCTTGTATTTTTTTCCTATTTATTTATTACGTTTGAGAAACTGTACCAGAGTTTGTCATGGAGATACATACAGGTTTACAAAACCTAGAAACTCCAGGAACTAGAGGAACTTCATATCCCATACAAAGCTAACCACTGTGTCCTCTTTGCTCCCTATCAAAGCTGTTATGCCCTACCTTCAGGAGAGATTTCTTTAATACACAGGCAGTTGTGGGGAGAACTGGCATGGTTTGTTGCTGACTCCTCAGATGTAGGTTTAGAGAACTCCTTGCTTAGCTTAACAGTAGCTGTCATAAGTTGATGCCTCTTTTTTCAAGTCTGATCTCATGTAACAGGATGGAAGACTCAGGAGAACCAAGATTTTTTTCATCCTGTCTTCATTTCTACATGTGATACACACTAATGAGAATGACTTTAAAAACAGGGAAAACGTCCATGCGTTTATGATGGGACATGGGCTTGCAGAGGATGGCGAAAAGGTGATGCCAGAGCTACACAAGCATGCAAAGCCTCTTTCTAGCTTTCAAAAGGAAAAGAGATGGACAGGTCTCTTCTTATTTCTAGTTCCCTTTAGCATAGTTATATTCTTTAAAATAAATGACTGTATAAGTATGGCATGTTTACAGGATACTGTGGGAAATCTGGAGTATGATTGAGTGTAATTTGCCCATCAGAAGAAGTAAGTAGTAGTGAATACTCATTTAGTCCAAATACTTTTCTTTCCATTCCCTTTGAATGGTCTCAGGAAGTAGAATCTGTCAGTAGCTCAGAACAGATCAGTTGTGCTTTCCACACATGGACCAACTTTCAGTTTCTCAAGTGTGCATTATTTGTGTCAAACAAATGGACAAATCTGAAATTACAACCATTCAAAACTGATTGATCTTTGCATGATACTTCCTTTCAGCCTTTTAATGATTTTTTTTTTTTTCCCCCATTTGTTTCCATGACTTTTCCTTTTATGATATCATAGTATATTGCCTAGATGTTTTAGCTTGGTTCTACATAGTATTGTACTCTAAAAGAAATGCCAAGTTATCTGTTGGTAGAAAAAAAAAA
>WUAM01000334.1:8313223-8325555 GCA_024336885.1 Actenoides hombroni | reverse complement strand
TTTTTTAACTACAATTTAGTCTTCATGACTGAATAAGCAACAATGTAATTTAAAGTGTTCAGGGAAGATAGAATTGGATGATTACTGTGATTATGAAGGCTATATATGCTGGGGGAATTTCTAAGTCCTCCTTGAATTGCTTCATCACAGTATTCAACATTTTCTTCATCTATTTTGTGCATGTCTTTGGTTCATAATAAACAAGGGTTTGTTAACTCTTAAACACTTTGAATTCTGCTGCTCCACGACAGTGAGAAAACCTATTAACAGACTCTTTGCTAGCAGAAACTAGCTGTATTCATAGGGATAATCAATGAGCATATTCCCTGTGAGAAAAGCTTCTCATTTAACTTTCAAATAGGTGACATGTAATTTGACAGGTTTATTTGGCATGAATTTAGAAAGTATTTCTCGTGTTGTCCAAGATTTACATGATGCTCCCAGAATATATTTTCAGGAAAGCTCTTTTTTAATGCTAAATCTTCAAGCCTTTGTAACATCTTGCTGAATTATTTCTTTACCATTGAGTACATCAGTGATGTAAATTGCCTTAAATTTGCACAGCATTTAAGACCATGTTGGAGCACTTAATGCACTACAGCTATTCTACCGAAGTGCTAGATCAATACAGCTGATTAGGTAGATCACAGTAATGGAAAATTCAGGTTATAAAAAGACCCCACAAAATCTAGCCTTTTGTGGAGGCAGCTTGTATGTGCTGAGCACAATCCATGCATTGGAATTTCTTGAATTAATAGAAGAATGAAGAGCCTAAAAAAACCCACATGAAACACAGGCAAGTTTACTTTATATAAGCATGAATTGCTTTTCAATAACCTCAATCAGGTGTGTGGAAGAACAGAAAATTAAGATCTATAAATTTCCCTGCTTGTCAAATATGTAGCATGCTTCCACATTAACAGGAAAAGAGTATGACCTTGTCTCTAAAGAAATGTAGTTTTACAAGCTAAATATATTCAAACTCAACATAAGCTACTAATCAGATTTTGATCTCTGTTGCACTGACAAAGTCAGCTTCTGCTAAATTACAGCAATTGAGATCTGTGCCAAGGACTGCACGAAGATTCAAGGATGCAATGCCTGCAAGGATGCAATGCCTGAAAGTAACAATTGTTGAAAGGTCAGCGATGTTGATGTTTTTCTGCATTCCAGCAGCCTGGAGTACACAAAAACTCTTGATAAGTACCAAATGCAGCTATGCCTTTCTGGCAATTTCTTTAGCTTTTGATTTTTCATGAATGTTATTGACCAGTGGTTCAATAATGACTCAATAGAACACTTAAAAGTTACCTTCAGAAGTTTTGTGTAATTAAACATTTATTTTATATAACTAAAAATGAGAAAACAAGAGATATTTTCATACCTATAACCTGTACAAGGATATATTTTACCTTTCTTTATGATTCTGAAATTAGTCAAAATTTTATCTGGTTGTTTCTGCATTAATGGAATTCATTTCAGAGAATTTATAAAATATACATTAAGTATAAAAAGTTATTTCTGGTATTGCTTTCCTGCTGTTATTGAGACTCATGTGCATAATGCTGAGACAATGGACTGTCTATTTTGGGGCTGCTTAAAATCCCTACTGGCATATTGCACAGTATGCTCTAATGTAATTTTCTGAGATTGCAGCAGAAGAGAGAGTTTGGTTTCTGAAGGATCCCATATAACCCATGTTTGACTATGACTGTACTGTTTCCAGAAATAAGACTAGGAAATTATAAATCTCTATACATCACTAAAGTGCATTGTGTAACTTACTTATTCAATAGAGATATGATTTCATAAGATAACATCCATTTGAAAATGTAGGGTGTTTCTTATTTCTGAACTCTGGATTCTCTTTTTTGAGATTTTTCAGTGTACATCTACGGTGCTTGAGCTGCCTCCTGAAGCTACATGAATGAATACAACCTATGCAACATAACACCTAAAGAAATCAGTAGATTGCTGGTCTGCTTTTTTGTTCCGGGAAGAATTATATTCCATAACTGAGAATCTCCACAAGGAATGTACCACAAGTCTGTGATACATTCAGAAGTAGTGAAGACTGAAGGGAGGGCATCAAAAGAGTGTAATTGGTGCTGGTGACTTGATGCTCATACTACACACTTTTCAGGTTTGGGTTTTTATTATTTTGGAATGACCATAGTCCAGTCCAAGGACTGAATGTCCATGTGCAATTGAAATCAGTAAGGTAGGTATACTTTCTTCATAGATTAAGGTACTTCCCATCAAAATCCAAACGGAAGCAGTTCAAAATAAATCAAGAACCTAATCAATTTGTAACCCCAGTTTATCTTCTAAGAGTATTCGCCTTCCCAGCTATTCTTTCAAGTTCTTGTACTTACCACCATGCAGGGGCACAACCACTTTTTTCCTTTCTTTTTCTATGAGATTATCTTCCAGACTCTTTCAGAATGAGCTCTGTCTTCTACTCCCACACATCTGATAAATCACTTAGCTGTGTGTCGTCTATAAAGGTGGAGTTCCTTAATGCAGTTTCTCTGATTGTCCTTATCCATGTAGTTTTTAAAGTGAACCAGATCCAGAAGGTGTATGCCCTCGCATGTCAGAAAACCATGAATGTACTATGAGTCCTTTATGGTCTTGTTACCATGGAAAGAAAATGCATGCACATGACCATGATCTCTTATCTGGAAAATCCGTATACCAGCCCTATGGAATCCGATGTCATGTATCCATCTCAGTCTACACACTATTAAGGTGTAAAACCTCACTGTTAAAAGAATCTTATCTTTAAAGATCTCAAAATCTAAACTCTGAGGCAACTGAAACCCAAAAACCATCGTGTAGCTTCATACTGTGACAAGTTTCAGTGTACACATCTCTATTTCAGAGTACCATAAAATAACTTGAAAATGTTTATTATATTGCACAAGGGAGCCATATCTCCAGTGTTTCCACCTGCAACAGGAATAATAGGCAATTAATATTTTATAAAATCTGTGTGCATGTAAAACAGAAATTACTGTATCTGTAATAACTGGTTTATGAATATGTATGACTTAGAACTTTCAAAATAGCTGTATACGTGAAAGACTTGATCAAGATATATTAGGATAGGAGTGAAATGGGATATGAGGCCTTTGAAAACTGAATTTCATGGCATTTTCATAGGAAATATTCATTCAACCATATACCTAAAGTAGGATAATAGAATGTTCATGATCATGTTATCTGGAAAAGAAAAGACTTGGGAATTTACTATGAAACTTAATATTCAGTAGGTTAGGGTTTTTTAACATAAATTAATCAGAACATTTGGACATATCTGAAAAACAGTGAAGGGATCATCCTATCGTTTAGGGTTTTTTTTTTTTCTTTTTTTTCTTTTTTTTTTTCATGTTATGATGACAGAAGCTAATTACTCCTGTCTGGCAATTCTTAGATCCAGTGGCACTCATTAAAATTACAGCATTATTAAAGAGAAGAAATATTTAAAAACTCCTTCCTCAAGATCTACAGAAGGGAGTAACTACATCCCACTATGAAGGGAACAGATAATGGAAGCTCCCATGCCAATGCATTTTGGTTCTGCTCATAAGTAATTCTCACCTTGGTAGCAGCGGGTCCATTCCCAGGAAAACTTTAACCATAGGTAAATTCTTATTTTCTGCTAAGCAGAAATGGCACACATCCCAGCACACAACAAATCTCAAAATGGAGAATGTGCTGGAGCTCTATCCTGCACCTGCCTGTGAGATCTCAACCATCTAAAAATCATTCATGCCATCAACTCTCATGCTTCCACTAAAATGCTCTCACTGTTACTACCTGTAGCATATCTCTTAACACACACTGAAACCATTCACTTTTACTGCTCCTTTGTTAGCATTTATGGCATTCAAGAGTATCACAAATTTCTGTCAGCATGGATGTGACCATGTATTATGCAATCTGCATCATATTGGTATACCCAACAAGTTTGTCTCTGTGTTGTGATAGAGAAGGGGAAAGGAATTATGGAAACATTGGCTGGCAGCAGTAAAGGGATGATGATGGTTGTTGGATTATTTCCTGTGCTTTGGATCTGAATATCTTGATATTATCTGGTAGAACTGTCTGAAAGAAAACCTAACAGAAAAATAAGCCAGCTTCCGAAGTTGTCTAGACTGATACTGAATTTAAATAATGGGATTGCAGTATTAGATGGCCAAGAGGCATAGCCTTAAGGGTTATTTCAGGTTTGGACCTATTTATTGTGCACACAGCATAAGCAGCAGTTTAAGCACAAATTAAGTACAGTTCCTTTGGCCACAAACTGAGGTTTGGAAATTGGTTAGGGGTTTTGTGTCTTTACCTTAATTTCATAAGCAGTTAAAGGTTTGCAGTTGTTTTGAGCAGCTTTTCAGATTAAGGTTGTCCCAGAGCCATTTGAAATCCTTGGCATTTTAATTTTCTTTTGCATTGACCATAGGCTAAATTTGCCTATGTCCTATACTAGGCAGAATTTGCCTTTCATTTCACAAGGAAGGTCAGGATCACTGTGTTTTCCCTAGTTTTATCCCTAAATTAAGGTTGACCATACCTTAGAGGTTTCCTTGGACTTGGTAACTGGCAATAACTTGGCAACTGCTGACTCCAGTTGTACAGACATATCCACAACCCTCACCAGCTGTAACCTACAGAAACAAGGGGATATGGTCTTGAGCCTGGTTGCTTCTCACCAATGATAGGACTGTTGTCTTTTCTCTGCATGTATGTGTGACTTGACATGAAGGTATTAAAAGCTCCATTAATTTCTGACTCCTTTTATCTGTTGGATATTCATTCTCAAGTCAACACTTCAACAGTTAGCATTTATTTCTTTGTATTTGTATGCATCAAGGACTTTTCATCTCCTTTATGGCTATCAGGAGGCAGTTGGTGTAGTGTCCGTAGTGAAGAGTAACTTCACATAAATGCAGTCTAGGATCCAACAACATTTAACCCACCATGCTGTGACATGTCAGGTATGTTTGATCCCCCAAATATGGCTGAATATAAGAGGCTGCAGCACCACCTTAACCAGCAAAGCCATCAGGAAGAAAATAATATCACATTTAATTTACCATGTTAAAGTGAAATATTATTTTATTTTAGAAAAAACTTTACTGGGGCTTTATCTGAGACCACCAAATAAAAGAAAACACTGGTATTGGGTTAAGGATTAGAATCATATGATTGCTAATGAAAAATACATACTGAGCTAACAAGCATGTGCAAATTAGGTTCTTTTTTTTTTCCCTCCTTCTTAACACAGACTATAATATTCTATTTCACTAAGTGATCCTATCAGAATATTAAATTTTTCCATTAGCAGGATTAGATTAGGTCTTAATATTAAACCATGTACATCAGTCCTATTAAACAAGATACATTCCCTAGCCCTGCTACCATCCTGGTATTATTCCAGCTAAATACCTTTTTCTTACATGTAAGCAGGGATTTGAGCAGGACACAGCTCTGAATATTAGGAGCTGTCCTCAGTAACTGTTCGTAATGAAGAGCAACAACTGGGAGGCAAATCCCTGCAGTCAAATAGGCTTAAACAAAAACAACGTTTTTATTTTTTATGTAGCAAATTACATGAAATGCCAAGCATATGGATTTAATGAATATGACTTTCTAAAACCATAAACAAGATTGGGTTTATACTTTTTTTTTTTTTTTTGTATAGCACAGCGGAAGCAAATTAAATTTGCTCTGAGATGCACTTCTCATAACTGTCATCTGTGTTGTAAACATCTTACCCATAATCAGAAATTCAATGTTACAGACAACAAAGCCTACTGAGGTGTTAAGCTGAAAGATAGGTGGAAAGCAGGGTGGGCTTCTTCTGTGAAAAACATATGTTTTTTTCCCTGTTGAAAAGGCTTAAATGAGAGTCAGTTAGTGGATGACTGGTAAATGATGCCTAATGTTCAATTAGGTAACTGTCTTACTAGAGCCATGATGACTCTGCAGCCCAGGGGTGGATACTCTGTTTTGCAGATACCTCAGACAGTGGATTTTTATTCTTTATGTTGCTTGATATTTAGGCATGCATTAGTGTGAATGGCCTAGCAAGAATCCTTTGTTTATACAGCCCGCAAGAAAATACCTAGTAAAGAGTTAGAAGCATATTAGGTCAACTCCCTAAAATGTTTGATAGGGAGATTTAGAGGTGGGCTGAACCAAGTTAATAACACAGCATAAGCTAGCAACTGCTAACCTCACAAAACAAGTGCAAGTTCCTGGCTGTCTGTTATCAAGGCATATTGGTAAAAGTAATGGCATGGGATGGTCTCCATGTTTGGCAAGCAAAAGGGCTGGTTTTGTCTAAATTGTGTTTCATGCATAGCATTGCTCTGTTATTTCCATTTCTGAGGAAGTTCGGGCCCTGAAACATGGAAGACGGTTAATCAGAGTGGTGATAGAGGCCTGTGAACAGGTCAGCAGTTGGTTAAACAGAAACTAAACCATGGAAATGGAACAGGAATTGCAGTCAGATACCTTAATGCCCAACATAAGAAGTCCAAAGCATATTACAGTGCATATCAGCCAAATAATAGCTACAAGTCCCTTTGTTGTTGCCATATCTGACTGTTATTGCTATATCTGCTTCATGTAACCACAATGAAATATCTCAGAAGGAGAGTATCATGGCTACAGCATCAGCCAATGTGGTAAGTAGCAATGAATGCTTGTTCTCCAGGCAGAGTGCTGATATCAATAGAGAATTTAACATTTCTACCCACAAAATATGTAATGATGTGTAATTGTTATGTAATGATAACAACAGGAAAAGACATTTTGCTTGTGAAGGTATCAGGAAATATGAAGTAAAGGTTATGTATATTGTCATTCTGCTTTTGAAAAAGAACTAAAGGTCCCCAGGCCTTTTCAAGTGGGAGACAACAATCAGACACTGATACTGTTTTTGCTGGGTCACTGCATCCAGACATAAATTTAAATATATCTTCCCATTTGGGGTACTAGCCCAGCATTTTAAGATAGTTGCTGTATGTTAAAGTTGAACTTGGGGTGTGTGTGCCCTTGGTGTGTACCTGACCACATGCACTCTGTCTTGGGGAGTGAGGCAAATATTTTGAGGCAGCAACAGGATGTATATTGCTTCTCTTCTCCCTTCTAATGATAACTAGATATTGTTTTGTAACTAGGGGGGTCAAAGAACATTTTTGCCACTGTAACACAGAGCTGTTATCTCTCCATCTCAGTCAGAGAAGTGGAAGAATATACTGATTCACCATAGTTTGACAAGGAACATGAGTCCACTCCCTCTGGTACTGGTAAAGTGCTAAGTCATTTTGATAAAATTACTACACATTTACAGGTTAATGAAACCAAGCCCAGGTTTTTTGTAAATCCCCTCAATTCTAAGTAGTTTTAAATGCAATTCCTGTCTACAATGCATTTCCAGAGAGATGTTGTCAATTTACAGGCAGCAGAGGTGACACATGCTACAATTTTACTATGATGTTCACTATATTGAAATGTGTATTTTCTGTTGATTTCAGTGAAGTTAGTATTTCACTCCTGGTACCTTTTTTACAGTCTGAGCTTGTGACCACTTGAGGAATCCTACTTTTTAAAATAATGCCAGTTGCAACATTCTGATTGCAAGGAGAATTTTGTATAAGTTTGGAGCAAAAAAAAACCAAAAACATTGTACATATTTTAAAATCTTATAATTTAAAATCTTTATAGACAAAACACATTGCTTTTCAATGTTTTGACTGGTGACATTAAACAATATAACTGCAGAGTACTGGAATAGATCAGTTACTGAAAACATATTAATGTACTAAGCAATCAGTTCGAAATTGTTTGAAATAAACATGTCTACTTGCTTAAATAAAGTCAGTTCATTTTCCTTCCTCTAGGTATGACTTACACCCTTCCTGAAGCACTTTTATCTTTCAGCATAATTAAAACCCACTAAACAGTACTTCAGTTCATCATCCCCAACATCACTAATGGATCCTTTTTGCTCTCAGTGATCTGATGATTGCGGATAATATTTCTCTAAAGAAAAGTCATTCGTATCAGAAGCACATCCTGAAGTAAATTTAATTTGTAACTTATGTGCTGTAAATATAAACACTGCACTAAAAAGGTTTGTCTTTGTTTATGCTTTTATGTAGACATATTCATTAAACCTGTATTTTCTATGGTTTATGGCGTTCACTCAAAATTGAAATGTCACACAGTCAGTTTAGTCTATATGACTATAGAGAGTTGCTTGCTGATTTTGCTTTTCATTATTACCCATTAGCCTGATGTCTCTACTCCATCATGCTCGCAAAAAGTATATCACACTTACTGGTTACAACTTCTCACATTCTGTGCCTTTAAGTGGAAGAAGATATTTTGTTCCTCCAGGAAAGACGTTTTACGGTGCTTCTGGGAGGAAGCCAGGAACAACTGGGATGCACGCACTCGATTATCAAATGAGATGCAGCTTCTTTCTTTTCTTGTTCTGCTATTAAAGATGTGTCTGACTAACAAGAGGCAGTTATCTTTGTGTATAGGAGACAGTACAGATGGATAGGGAAGTGTGTCTCTGTGTAAGTTTGAGGCTGAGCTTTGCCTTTGAACTATAGCCCAGCAGTGGCATGCAATGTGGAACAATTCTACTCTGCCTGCACAGGGCAGAGTGAGTCTTCAAGCACCAGGGTGCTGCAGAGCCAAAAGCTTTGCCACGACCTCTATGGAAGATGTAACTCTGTGAAGCTCTGTGGCCTCTGTTACTCAGGAAGTAAACAAAGATGCTCACATTGTTTAGGAAGAGTAGGATTGGCTAGAAAGCTTTTCTTGAGCTTTCTTTTTACTGTACAGTTTTAAAAAAGAACCCACAACTTCTTTTTTTTCAGGACTAGCAGTGTGCTTTCTGTTGACAACACTGCACTGACAATGTCATGTTTTCACTCAGATACACTGAACTGAAGGATGGCCAAATGCCGGTGGGAGACCTGCTCCTGAGTGAACAGCTGTCATCTTTGATACGATGCCTTGAGAAAAAATTCAAACTGGAAAAATCAAGAAAGTGGAAAAGACGAAGAATGAAGTCCAATAGGCACCAAATTGACACGTGGGGATCCAAAATTCAGTGCATAGATATGAACAGGAAAAACATAGCCTGAGATCCGAAGCTGGGGAGGTATTGTCCAATCAGCACTGAATAGACAGAAAAGAAGATTTCTGCTTTGTCTTCTTCTGGTAATCTGAAATAAGAATAACAATAGATTTTTGTAGCTAATACTTGGAAATTCAACACTTAAAGACAGTGTTGAATGAAAGCACTTATATCTCTTCATGAACAGGTATAGACAATGGGCATGAGAACTGGGAAGAGCTGGGTTTGTCCCACTAAAACTTCAGCTTTTTGTTGCTATCAACTCATTCTAGCAGTCCCATTTCACTTTAATGTGATTTTTCAAAATTTCCTGATATTCTCTAACAAGTCTGCAGTCTGACTTTCATTTGCAGAGGCTTGACTCAATGTCTTTGTTCTCAGCATTTTGAACAGTGCTTAGTAATTAGGAAGAGAAACAAAAGTGTAAATCAGAAGCAACTATCAGCAGTGTTAATCATATGCCTCCTGCTTTCTTATTGCATGAGAGGTGCTACGGATGATGTTAGAAAACATGTGAAACAAGAACATGCAGATGGGATGGCTGGATTCATGGCATGACCCACAGCACCTCCTACAGAAATAAAGAAGTTCCTAAAGTTACTCATGGCTATTTAATTCACTCTGAGCTGCATGTTTGATACAGTGTCTAGGAAGTAATCCAAGCTTCACATTTTGTAAAACATTTGCCCCAGTTTTCAATTCAAATTCCACATTTATTATTTATAGTTTGGTACTTCGATTCATATTCAGACAGGGGCACTGTTTGCACAGTCTGGAAGAATTATGACTCCTGTTGAAGCTCATGGAAAATCTCCCACAGATGTTGGTAGGAAGCAAAGTATCACCTTTCATATGAATGGAAGATTTAAAAAGGAATTGTTTTATTGTATCTTTGCAACAGTAAGCAATCATGTAACATATGCATTCGGTTCCCAAATATATCCAGAGATACCTTAGTGGGCTTTCACTATAAAAGTTGGTATACTGTGGGTTTACTATACATTTAAATTCTGTAAAATTTAATTCCTGCATAATATGAATCTGGTGATTCTAATCAGAGAACAACTGATACAACAAAATTAAATAAATTAATGTTAAAACGTTTTAATGCATTATATATTGCTAAAAGACCCAAAGTGCAGAGTTTTAGAAAGATAGCGAAGACTGTAGTTTAAATTACCTTACCTTATAAAGAGATACAGATATTCCTTTTTCTTTATGTAAGGTGATCCAGTTTTTTATACTTCAATAGAGGAAAGACATTGATAAACCACAGTGAGCCTGACAAGAACAGACAAAATACTTGGAGCCAGAGAGTGACCTCAGAGGGGAGAAGCTAAGGGTACTGAGCTTATTCAGCCAGGAGCAGAAACGACTTTTGGGAGACCTGACAGCATACTTTCCATACCTACAAGGTGGTATTTAAGTAGACAGAGCTTGATTAATGAAGTTCATAGGAGAAGGACAAAAGGTAATGATCATAAAGTGAAATGAGGGTGGTTACAATTTGACTTAAAGGAATATTTCTCAGAATGAGGACAGTCAGTCATTAGAATACATTGCCCAGGTAAGCTGTGAAATCTTTCACCTGGGAGGACACAAAAATGGAGAAAGCCCACAGCAAACTGGTCTGAATTTAGGGGTACCCTGCCTTGAGTAGAAGGTTGGAATAGGAGCCTGCTTATACTGACTGCTAGAAGTTACAAATTCTGTTCTACTTCTAGTTATGACTTTTTCTCAAAATTTTCAGCTACATTTCATTTCTAGAATCTCTGATGAGGACAGAGGACAAAAGTGATGATTTAAATTTATGTTAGGGGGGATCCAGCATTGGTAGCTGGTGTGAGGAAATCTTGGAGAGCTGACATACTATAGAACCGTAACTTTATCGATACTCAAACTTATCCTACCAGCAGATGCAAATGGAAATAACAAGTTTCCTGAATCCCTGATCATGAAATCCACATTTGCTAAGATAATTGCAGTGAAGAGCATAATATAATCTTCTAACATAAAAATATTTTTTTTAGTTTTAAGTTAAGCAGATGTGATGTATAATTTATTGAGGTGTTATATGCATTATTCTCCATTTCTCTACTTGCTATTATTTTCTACAGGGAAGATTTTTTTTCTTTTCTGAAATGAAGAAGCATTGGTATGTTGTTGTTATCACTGAACATCAAGTTCACCATTTGTGAAACTCCAACATAAATTAATTAATTTATGGCCTCATAATACTCACCTTTTGCCAAGTTTGGAATAATTAAGTTGATTCAGAACTTATTTCACCATCTCCAGAAGAAATATTCTGACTTCAGAACTAAGTGTTGATTAATTAGGATATTTTCATTGAGTTAATAAAGTCAGAATTTTGCTATGATACCAAGAGCATTTGTTACTATGCATAACACTGAAATATCTTTCTTCTCTATTCTCTCTTACTTTAGAGCAGCTAATAAAAAGGAAAGAAAAAGTTAATGAAATTCAGATGGAGTATGTCAAGCATCGTCAAGGTCTCAATGACTACTTTAATCAAAAGTAAAACCCATGTTGGCTAGGATGGGTAGTAATTAAAAATCTTTCAAAAAAAAAGAAGAGAGTTTTGATAAGGAAAACTGTACTGAATTACCAAACCTTCATTAATTTGTCAAGCATAAAATGTCAAAGCTGCTGAGTATACCTAATTGACATTAGCACTAACTGAAAGTAGAACACCAGAGAAAACAAGTGGAAATTTAACCATCAATTTCTCTGTTTTCTTTGATGCTTTAGTAGACAGATAAAGCAGCTTTAGGTGAGGTCACTTACAGTGTCTTCTGTCAGAGAATTTTGAATTTCACTGTATAGAGTAACAGTCATTAAACCACAAGATTCTTATCCATCCACATTCCTCTTGCTATTGTGAGATCAACTTATCCCTTTTGTATGTAATATTATAAAAAGACTGTTGTGGAGAAGCCTTCCAGGAATCTGGCACTGCACCACAGGTCAATTTTCTTGCTTTTTCTATACCAAAATGTAACATCACAGCCATGAGCACTGGTTATTGTCAATGATGTTCTGAGTTTTGGGGTTTTTTTTGTGGCAACAGACATCCAGAAGCCTGTGGTTATGCTACCACAACCACAAGAGTATGTTTTGATAAAAGATATCAAGAATTCTCTAT
>WUAM01000334.1:8251832-8265653 GCA_024336885.1 Actenoides hombroni | reverse complement strand
GGGGATTCGAGGGGGTTTGTTTTGTTGTTGGTTTTTGTTTGTTTGTTTTGGGTTTTTTTATGAACAGAAAGTTCTGGGTAATAAAAGTAGCTCCATGAAGGCACTATTTTATCCCATGTAACTGCCTGTGTAGAGTTTGACCAAAATTTCAGCTAATAAAAAGGATTTCTTTTGTCTTCTAATGCAGTGTTACCATGAAGAGAAGTCAACGTGATCTCTGGAGGCAGCAGGGAAGAAGATGTAGTCATTGTTTTCCTCACCTGGAACTTAGACTTACTGATTTTACATTGAAGAATTCCTGGCAAAACAAGGGTGACCTGCTAGGATCAGGTTTTCTATCCTAATTTCTAGCACAGCCCAAATACTTAAAACAAGACTGTGATGTTTTTATTCTGCCTGCAGACAGAACAAGACATATGGGACCATCAAAAGTTTACAGCTGTGGGCAAAATGGCATGTAGCGTGTAGGAAGATGAATCACACTAGAGAAATGCATATCCTGGACATCATAAGAAGAAATAATAAATTGTAATGAAATCTAACAGAAAATCCATTATTGTGATACAAAAGTCTTTTACAGAGACATCAGAAAAAGAAATACTTCCCTTACCATCAAAAATTATAACAGAGATACCTGAAAGTTTGATACTGTTTTGTGATGCTTGGGGTGATGCAGCTCCATAGACACTAACATTATGTGCCTGCACCTGAAGAAAGTAAGAGAAATCCTAGACAGCCAAAACATCCCTATAGTCTTGGTAGATATGTCATGGTGCCCCAAAAAGGCTCCTATGTTTTGGAGCCGTGGCTGGAAACAATGCAGGATACCCTGAAATGCCCTACCTGGTACACCCACCTTACACAGAGACACCTCTATTCAGGCTGTTTAATCTGAAGCAAAATACTATCTCTCAGGTATACATATCATGTATACATATGAAGACACGACCACATATGAAACGAAGTTTATTCCTCTGAAACTTTACACAGTTGCTGAAGTCTGAAGTACAAACCTGGCAGCTGGCCCAGCTTCTGAAACATGAATGAACAAATCACCAGCTGCCATAGGTTTTGAGGGGTAAAAGCTCCCAGCCTCCCTTTGTGTATTCTGCAATTAAATTCTGGTCAAGGACTCAGAGAGAAAAATAAAGTACAGATAAATATGTTTAACAAATGTATATATCTAAAAACCAAGGAAAAATCTCTAGTGATGCTCCACTCTCCAGGTCTTGTGCTTTAGGAGGGTCCTGATATGATCACAGAAACAATATAAAACAAACAACCAAATGGAAAACTTCTCTTTATAATTATTTCAAGTCTTTTATTAAAAAAAACAAAACAAACCACACCTCAAGGGATAATGGGAGAGGGATTTCCTGAAAACTGGTAGGGAAAAAAATAAGGACTGGATTCAACAGGTACATCAATCAAGTCATTCTCTCCATCTAATCCTTTAAAGTGATTACCCTCAGGTTACCTGATTATCTCTCACCCAGCTGTCATGTCACACACTCAGGAGTGAGGCAATATCACAAACAGTGACTTCAAAGGCTTTGGCTATTTTTTCTTTACGAAAGTAGAATATTGCTAAATTATTTCTCATGAGTCCATGCTCCGCTTACTCATGCCCACATCCAGACAGATGAGGCTCCCTATTGCTTTTATTTAGTGAAGACAATATTATAGAAATTCACTTTGTCAGGCATAATTTTATCTCTGATGTAACTATACTTTTGCTACTGCTTTTCAGTGTCTTGTAATAGCACTTATGCAGTCAGCCATACCTACATTCTCCGCTCATTTACCAATACACTGTGTAATCTTTCTGAGCACCACACAGAAAAAGCAATTGCATGTGCACATTTACAGTTTTATGGCCAAGATTATCTGTGGTTTCACCTGGACAAGATACCCACCATACAAAAGATGGAAAGTAATTTACTAGAAGAGGTGAGGATCATTTGGCAACATACTGTAAAACTTCTGAGATACCAGGCTGAGAAGATCAATCATCAAAAGATTTGGCTTAACGTTCTATATGAAGTCCCATCTCCTAAAGCCATAAGACTGCATTACAGAGAGAGCATGTGGTTGGTTTTGTTTTTTGGGTTTTTTTTTTTCTCAAGAGATGACATGTTTTCAGCTCTTATAAGAGAAACATGCCACAAATGAAACTAACATACAAGTATGAGCAAGAAAAAACTTTGAAACTCTCTCTCTCTCTCTGGAAGGAAGGAAGGAAAGAGTAATCCCTTCACACAGTCATTTAGATACACCCACAAGAAGACTTCCTTTAGATGAGAGAGATTTACTCGATCTGCTCTCATGACTGCTGCAAAACCAAGATCTTTGTATATGCATATCCACAGCCAAAGACAGTCACTGCATAGGGAACTATATGGACAAGATGGGCATATTAATAAAACGAAACAGAAAAAAAAACCAAAAACAAAAAGAAAATTATCATATGTGTCTTTTGGTTTTCTTGGGGAACTTTGGCATAAGAAACAACAGATTTTCCCAAGTAAGACAGGAGATCTGGGAACTCCCCTTAAATGTATTGAATGCCTTCATCTCATTTCCATCTCTGCTTCAATGTCATTTATCCAGATACCAATGCAAACAGAGGATTCGCTTCTAATACAGGAAATAATATTATTGTACAGAAAAACAAAAACAATTTAAAAAACTGAGCGGAGAACTAAATTTCACCCGAAAAGGTATCATGTAAAGAACAAAAAATGTTGCTGAAGACAATCTGAAATCCTGAACCAGTTGGTGGTTTTCAGGCCAGACTGCTCCCCCATGATGCACTGGGAACATATCCTCCCGGGACTCACTCCCTTCCTTACACTCCTAAAGATATAGCTAATTAGTGAGCATAGCCAGGGAAGATATTTGGCCAGTCCCTTAATATTATTTTACTCTGCAAAATTTTATCTGAATCTGCAAAACTAAGATCTAAAATGGAAGAACATATATTATAACTTTACAGGTTTTCACAAGATTTTTGTCAGACTGATTTCAATTAAAACTCAAGCTTTGTTTCAAATAAAACACAGTTTTTAATTTGTAGTTATGTAACTACAATCTCTGCTGATGCTGAAAAAAACCCCCACGAAATTTAACCCTTCAGCATGCCTCCTCTTTAATTAGTGGCATTCAATAAGGATAGAACTTGCTTCTCTAAACTCATTTCCCTACTTCCCAAAGCTGAACATTGTCCACTTCTTTCCTTCTCCTCTAACTTCCACTTCATGACCAGATTACAATGTTCCTTAGAGGACCCAGCCTAGGTGGGAGATGGGGAGCAGCATCTGTGGTCTATACAGTGCATCTTCACTCCAAGACTTTTTAGATCTGTTCTCCATTCTGAATCACAGTGTTACAGGATTGTGGAAAACTAATTTGGTCCCTCATTTAAGCTTCCTGGGTAGAAGCATTTAAAATTCATGTACTTTGACAGAAAAGGATGTCAATGCAAAAATCATTTGATCAGCACATTAAGTTCTGTTGGAGAGATAATCAAGGTTAGAGCAACTGCTTATTACCTAGCACAGAGAGCGAAGCCATCTCACCTTTCTACTAATCAAATCCTAGCTGAATGCAATTTAAATAGTTTTGAAAAACAAATAACACCGCTGAGGGCAAACTGAGTTTCTAAAACATGCATTGCCAAGTAGATATGACAGCATGCAGAATGTTTTAAGAAAAGGCCATTTGCCCATGAGACCCCTTTAAAATATTTTTAAGAGTGAAATGTCATCATAATTTTTAGAAAATGAGAAAGAAGTTGCACATAACTTGCAGGGAAATGATCATACAACATCAATAAAAAAATGTTCCACATGTGGACCTATTTAAAAGGTGATAAAAAACATAATCTGGAAGATAAATATAAAAAACAATGACATTTCTTGGTAGGAAAATGCATGTGGGTAATGGAATCAGATTCCCCAGGTGACAACAATCAGTATGCAATACAGACAAATAATTTCTTAGTACTCATGTGCTTCCACACATCAAGTTTAGCTCTTGCTCACTGTGTTACTTTCCCACAGAAGCACCTCTAGCAGGGCTAGAGTGAATTTCAGAACCAGATAATCTTTTGCCTACCAAAACTTTACCTAAACATTTTTGACAGACATTCATCTAGGCAATCTTAAAAAAATCTCCAATAATGGTGTATCTACAATCTCTCTGTGAAATGTATTCCCATCCTTATCATTCCTCACAGTTAGGAATTTTTCTCTAACATCCAACCTAAACCTTCTTTACTGCAATTTAATCCAAATACTGCTTTCCCTAGCCCCAGTGGACATGAAAACCACTTTATTAATTTCCTTTTTCCAGCCATTTTTTATGTGTTTAAAGATATTTACATGTCTCGTCACTATTCCCTCCTTTAGACTAAAATTCCATCAGGCTGAAAATTCAAGACTTCAGTGGTTGTTTACAAAGTGCTCATATAGGCGGGCACAGGAGACTAGGATGGCTGTCTAAAGTCCTTGGTAAGCAGTGGCTCTGTCTGTCAGAAGGGACCAGTTTAGGCTGAGGATAAAAGGAATGTGAATGAACCTGAGGTATTTTAGGAACCAGTTCAGATGAATGCTGTGTATTCATCCCACCCACAAGAAGAAGAAAAGAAAGGAGAATCAAAGTGAGCTGGTAACTTTCTAGGAAGGGATAGGAAGATTGTCTGGACTCAAGAAGGCGTATTGTTGCTTCTGTGGAGCCTGTTGGAGAGGTAAAGAGCTGAAGAGTAGTATTGTGTGTCCTGGCACTTCCACCTTCCATCCAAAGCACATGAGGGCTCATCTGTGAAAGCTCCCTTGAGGATATAAAAGTCATCTCAAGGTCATGAACTGTTCCTACAGTTTATGGGCTAGCAGAAAAATAAGTGGAGGCATTGCTGTGTTGTGTCAACAGCAAACCATGTTCCAGGAGAGGTACAGCTTCACAGACTTGCAAAGGATTTACTACTCACCTCTCTTCTCTTTGTGCCAAGTATAAAGTACTTTTTTATCCTCTTTTTTTTTTTTTTTTTTTTCAATGCCTTGGCTAATACAGACTCATGGCACCGGGCATACTTGAAGAAAAGAAAACCACAGGAAACCTTTCCCTCCTGCAGAGAGAGTGAGCCACACTTGACAGATGCTAATTATGTCACTTAGAGCTATACTAGAAGGTGCTCCGATACCAAAGAGATGGGAATGGATATATAAATACAGTAGGTCTTATATCTTATTATGCAGTAACTTGGGATTTGAATAAAACCTAGACTGACTGTCAGTGATGCTGTTGTAACTGAGTGGTGTGAAAAGGGTGAAAGATATAGTGTTTCGTTCCCAAACCTACCCTTTGCAAGAATTCTTCCATATAGATAACTCTGATAGATTTATAGAAAATTTGTCTTAATTTTGCTTTGCCTTTCTCCTGTTTCTAAACTCAGCACCTGAATGTTTTCCAGAAATATTAAGCAATGTGACTGAGCATCTGTCAGGTGTTTGCTCTTTCATCTTCCCAAGGGCAGAAGTATGAGTGTGTGTAAGCGGAAGCAGATGGCAGAGTAAGCATATTCTGTATACATGGTTGTGGTGAATGCAGTAATATTGTTTAAATAGCAAATCCTCAATAGCTTTACTTTAAATAGCAGCATATCACGCTGGGGGGGATGAAATTTGTGGGCATGTTTTGGGTGAGAAGGCTGTATAGGAGAGGAGGTGAGGGTCATTTCAGAGAGCTGTGCAGAAGGGGATTATTTTGAAGCACGGCAACCAAAAGGGACCACTGGATTAAAACTCTAATCTGCAAATAAAGAATCGATTAGGTGCTATTAGAAAACATAAAATAAAATTGAAGCATAGTTTGGTTGCTTTTGTAGATCTAATAGGCAAAACCTGCCATCTGAGGCATGAAAGAGATGTGCCCAAAGCAATGGCAAGTGGGGCAGAAGGAAGCTCAGAATGGGGGGATGCCCAATCAGATCTAAGAGGGAGAGAGGGAGCTGAAAGGAAGGGACTGCTGACTAGCCTTGCAATGCGGACACCGTTAAGGCACTACTTTGGGAGCCAAAGTTCAGCAGTTTGGCTGCTGCTGACACTGAAAAGCAGAAATTTCTGAAGAGCAGGGGCAGCTTCTAAGGACAGCAGGATAAGCATGAGTGGCTATGAGAGCACAAGGTGGGTGAGTGACTGAAACCTGATGGTCCTGCTGCTTGGCAGGGTGGAGAACAGAGCCCTGGGATCTGACAGCTCCAGCTGAGACTTTTTACAGGAGACAGTAAGCAGCCAGCATCCCTGAAGTTGCTTTACCATGGTGAGGGAACTTTAAATGTTTTATTGTAATTTGTGAAAGCAGTAAGTAGGTCATTGTATCTTATCCAATTTCATCCCTCATTTTGTTTTCTCCCTTCAGGAATGCACACTCCTTTACACACACTTGATTACTTCCTTGCAAACAGGAAGTGCTTTTTGTTGAGCACCCAGATGGTATAACATGCTCATCATTATTGTCCAAACATGAGCAATTTGGATGGAAGCTCAAGGCAGTGCTTATTAATGAACCCTAAAAACAATGAAATCTCACCAGTCAAAGCCCAGGAAAAGGTTACAAATACATCCCACACCTTTTTTCCCTTTAACAGTGCTTGTGTCACCACACATGATCTGACTTCCCTTCTGATGATGCAAACATCTGGTTCATATGCTATGGGAGAGACATGAAAAATCAGGATCAGGATATCAAGTTATTATGAAATCTTTTATTTTTCTTTCTGCATTTCTGGTATTTTTGTTGGTGGTTTGTTGGTTTTTCAGTTTGTTTGTTTTGTGGTTTTTTGTTGTTGTTGCTTGGTTTGTTTGTTTGCTTGGTTTTTTGTTTTGTTTTGTTTTGTTTTGTTTTGTTTTCTTTGAGGGGTAGATAGTGAATTGGTTTTGATTACAAAAGATAGTCCAGGTCTGGGTGATTTTTTTACTTTTCAAGTGATAAATATCACCTTTTCCTTTCTTAGGACTATTGCAAAACCCAAGGGAAGCCCAAGGGAAACAGGGAGGTAGGGGAGAAGGGTAAGAAAAGGCAAGACAATACTAACAATTAGCAAAAGGAGGGGGAAAAACCCAACAGTTTGAAAAGATTCAATTAGGATAAAGGAATGATAATTCACTTGGGGAATATTAATACTCAGCAAACATACAGAGGAGGAGAATACAGAAATGACAAAGGCTCTAGAATGAAGAAAGGAAGAAAAAGAACCGAAGCTCACATCATATTCAGTGTGAGGATGAAGATAAAATTTTGTCTGTTTATGTATAAATGCTTCTGTCAGAACCAATGTGTTTATAGGGTATTATATTAAAAAAAATATTCTTCCTGCTTTGCAAAGAATCCAAAACTCAAGAGTTTATGCAATCGCACTAACACACAATAGTAAGACCTTATATTTATTCTGTTTGGGTTACCTATATTATTTCCCACAGTCAAATTATCTATGTCTGTTACATCAAAGGGGTCAAATTCTTCAAGGGATGGGGCACACCCATATTGTTATGTTGCTCCATGAAAAATTACTCAGTAACACCACCCATAGATCAGCTCTATCTCCTCCTGTACTAAGGATTATAGATTTATCAAGCATTCATGAAAGACCAAGCATATCCCCAATTTTTTGGTTTAGGACTTAAATCTCTTTCCATTGTGTGCAAAACCACAACTAGGACCAATGCTGGAAAAACACATCAAATTGCAGACAAATTAAACATGTCTTCACTTGAAAATATCAGTACAGGCTAAACAAAGGTAAGCTGAAGACAGATTTCAGTTTTATTGCACCCTCTCAAAGGCAACTTTTCAGTGAGAGCCCAACTGAGCCTCTTTTGGGAAAGAAGGAAAATGAAGAAAGATCTGAAATGCAGCAAGATAACCCTAAACTGCCATCATATAAGCAATGGTTCAATGAGATGTTGAGGCATGTATTTTTGTGGGACCATCCAAATGTCTAAAACACAGAGGATATGCATTTTAAATCAAAGTGTCTGCTTCCCACATTAGAGATAGACATGTATCTAAGTGTCTTGCTGAATCAAAGCCAAGCCTTAAACTAAACCCTACTATCCCTCTGGCTCATTTTAAAACCTTTTTTAGAAAATCCCTTATTTGAAAATAAGCTGTAGTATTTTAATCATTATTTATTGTCTCTTTTCCTCCCGTAACTATATATCCTCTCCAGGTCCCTGTGGCCATCTCTCCTGAATTCCTTCAGTGATCACCCTTCCTGTAGCTTTGTTCTACAAGGTGTCAAAATGAAGCACAACCCCTGTGTTTCTGTCCTGAAGTTCACTTTAAATACAAAAAAAAAAACAACCTAAAATCAGAACTAGATTTGATTCCCCTATCAATGGAGGCTTAAAACAGTGGAGAAACAGGGACTGCTCTGAATACTTTTTATGTGCTTGCTGTTGCCAGGGAAACCATTCCCCTGGCATTGCTGTACTGAGCATATCTTGCACTTCTAGCATTCTGGTTCTCAGAAAAAAAAGACTGTATCACGCTATCATGATGTGGAGAAACTATTAGGAAATGAGGACAAACACTACTTAAAATAATAGACCCAACTTCTAAAAATAAAACGTATATTGAGATCAGATTTAAAATGTCCTGCATGTTTATTTTTTTTAGGACTCAGCTTAGTACAAAAATAGATTAAGGTGTATGGACCTTGGTTCATACTGAATATGCACAAGAGGTGCTGGTATTTAGCAGTTAATTTCTCCACTGTAACACAAAATTAACTCTGGGGTGTGTGGCACTATGAATAGCTGTGATTTCTTGTATCATGCTGTAATAAATATAACGATGGTATACAGTTTTTATGTGTGGGTAAACATATTAGAACAAATTTATCCCTGATGTGACTCTATTGATTTTGCTGGATCATCCAGGGACAAATTTACCATGGTGTTTCATGCCCAGACCTTTGATCCTCTAGAACTTATTCATGAAGCTGAGAGCAAATAAAGTTTTCCAGGGGGACCCTGACATATGATCAAACATCAGATGAAAAACCCATGTTTGGTCTTCACACAGGCTGGAACTCACTTTTGTGTTGTGTCCTAAGTAACAGTGGTAACATCAGTGAAATGAAACATTGTCGTAAATTAAGGCAAATAAAATCTGGGACCCATTAGTAAATGTTTTAGGCAGGTGCAAATATATTTGTCCAATAGTCCTTTACTACCCTACACATCTTCCACTCTATGGCCAGTAGGGAACAAATTTTCTTTCATATTATCCCACCCATCCCTTATGTCCAAACCCTCACTTACTAGGAGAATTCAATTGGAGTACCAGAAGGTACTAGTAAGAATGTAAGTAGTGGAGCAGGACTGGTGAGTGAATATGAAATCTGTTTTCTACATCTTCAAACTAATCTTTTTAGTCCTGGGTCTGCCAAGTACCACCAATAAGAGAAATGCTATTCTTACCTCTGTGTCAGTTGATCACCATGTGCTGCCAAGAGATAAGGTCTCTGGAATATAATTGTCATTGTCCAGGCTAGAAGTCAAAATTTCAAACATCTTCTTGAAAACCTTTTCATTCACATATACTGAGTATAAGATGAGAATGACTAATAAGAATCCCAAATAGATGAAAATGCAAGGTAATTTGAACACCTAGGCTCTTAGGCTGAAGATAAAGTATTGATTCTTGGTTACGTCAACCAGGACCACAAAAAAGTGTGCAGACTGTTTTGTGGTAACAAATTTATTTTAGGAAAAATACTGAGATGGGCAATAAACTAGTAAGGAAATACCCTGTCCAATTCCAAGTATTTCCATGTCATGTCTATTCATAGAATTATAGAAGATAAACACTGCATTTACAAATTCTTGGATATAGAGATGTTTATTTTGCAGTAGACCCAAAGATACTGACTTATTCTTCCTACTTCAGTGTGCTGGAGAATGTGGAGAAGCCTCATAAGGTTAATGTGAAGAATGCTCTAATTTTTTCAACAATGAGGGATAACCTGGAAAGTTGTAGGACTTCGATTCAAGGCCTTTATCATTGTATTGCTAAGCAACCCATAGAAGCATAAGAAGTCCTGGAGATATTGAACTACTAATTAACAATTACAAGAACATTCTTTTACATTGGCTATGGAATATATCCTCAGAGAAAATCACACTGATCCTCATCCTGTAGTTGTCCATAATACAACGGATATCCACACATCACCCACAGAATTTTCCCTGTAATGTCTGTGATGTAAATAAATAAATACATAAATATGTGCTAGAATTTGGAGGAAAGACAAACTATTTTTAACCTGGACTCTTATGCACAGTCCTGTATTTTTCGGTGCTAAAATCTTCTCTTTATTTCTGTCCACTCCCTGCCCCCCTCCCTTGGTGTATGCATATAAAACACCTCATCTTTTTGTGTTGTTTGTTTGGGTGGGTTTTTTTCATTATTTTCTTTCTGTTTTTAAAAAAAATTACATTGCAGCATGGGATATGATATGTGGAGTGGCTCAAGGCATTTCAGCTCTTAGGTGTAAGAGAGTTTCCCCATGTTTACTTCTTTCTAGCTTTGTGTATGCAGCTACCTGAGCACTGGTTACTGTGTTATCTACAGGATGTGTGCCTTCTACTTGTTTAAAACTTAATTAGACTTTGAACTCCTCAAACAGAAGATTCTACTGGTTTTGGCTTGAATTTTTCTTAGCTAATGTTAGTCTCTTAACTAGGATGTCTGAATTAGGAGTTAAGATCTTCCTACTTCTCCCCAGTAATTACAGAAGGATCTAGTGCTTCTTCAAGACTCTCTTAGGTGATCAGACTATCTCTCAAAAAGTGCCAAGTACTTTCTATTGACTATAAAGACATCCCAAGATATATGGCTTCTATTTATTTGATTCAATTTCAGCACCTAAAGAAATAAATATGTGTTTCTCTATTTTTACAGTGTCATGGACATGAAGAATTATAAAATATTTTCTCTGTAGTTTCAGGTGAAAGTACCATTTATGATTGGACTATCCATGTCTGCTGGACCCAGCTGAATCCAGGAGTTGTTAGGGACCACACAAGCAAAGTGGCATTAATTAATCTTCCATATCACTGTTTAAATAAGTATCACAAGCAGAAACCGAGGTGAGGAAGAGGAAGGTGAAATGTTCTGGTCGAATCCAAACAGCAGATGAAGGCAGCTGCAATCAGTATCTTGGTCTTTTTACTACTACTCCAGTTTCCTCTAATGTTTTAACTCCTCGTTGGAGCCAAGAAACATACAGCCATATATAATAAAGGAGTTCTAAAACATTCTGGGAGCATGAATGTCACCAGGCAGCCTGAAGGAATGATTCAAATAATTTCTTTCTGGATCCACACACATACACTGTTCATTTTCACATTTAAAGTTCCCTGGCATTTGCCCTGGCCAATTGTTACTCAGGAAAAAAAGAAAATCTACAAAAAAATTCTTCAATTGCATGTGTGTAAAACTCTGCTAACCCTTTTTTAAATATCTCTTTCACCCTTTTTCACAGGGTTGTTGTAAATGTTGCTTCAGCTGCTTTCTGAGACACGTGATGATACCTCTATTTGGTAGATTCTCTTAATCTATTTGTGGAATTAAATTTATTCAGGGCCAGTGATAACCAGATAGGCTTAAAGAGAGATACTTATTTCAGTCACCATTCTCTAATAGTAATTTGCTGTCAGAATTAAATAGAACAGTCTGCAACTTTTCCTTTTCTTATTACCCTTTTCCATTTGTATCTGAGTATTTGAGAAGCTGATCTTGGACTCCCTAAGTATTGCTTGTAGATAATGTACACAAATAAAGATTGACCCTGTGTTAGAGCTTTTAGAAGAATACATAAAGGATGTGAGAAAGTGAGACTTATTGTAGAGCTAGGGAATTGAAACACAGAGAAATCCCACGAAGACAGACATACAAGCTTCACTTGAGACACATGAATAATGGAATCACTAACTTTGTCCAAATAATAGCAGGGGGCATGGGGAGGTATCTCCAACTGAGTGCAGTTCTGAGGAGAACAATTTTTTATTGAGGTGAGCATAATTAGGAGTGAATAAATGAATAATTGAACTGAATGTCTAGAAAGAGCCTTTAACAATGCTTTCTCTGTGGGGACATGGAATATTTTCCTCAGGGGACTGACAGAAGATCTGGTACTTGAAACATTCAAAACCAGACTGGATGAAGAATTGAAAAGTTTACAGTCTGTCCCAGAAAGAAGTGCTCTTTAAGTGCCTTTAATGCAGGTTTTACCTCCTTCCCATTCCAGAATACTGTGATTTATTACAAGCAAGCATTCAGATCTCTATTAGAATTAGAATTACTACTTAGGGGTCTAGTTTCTCATCAATATATGGCGATTTATAGACCTGATTTCAAATAAAGTTAATGCATGTTGCCTCTGCAATTTCTCTCTCTGTGATGCTAGAGTAGACCACCTAGAATAAATTTTTTAAAAGTGAGATTATTTACCTGATGGATCCAAAGAACTCCTCTGGCACACATACCAATTTTAAAGCTGTGTCTAATTTACCTGATAAAAGATAACAGCTCTTCTGTGCTGTTAAGACCTGTAGGAGAAATAATTATACAGGTACTCATATTTATTTAAGGAAAAGTGCCTATTATTTAACTAATCCTTTGTTGTTCAGCTACAGGAATCACTGATGAATGCCCAAGGCTGAGTTTTGTTCTCTGATAGGATGGCCTGAATATGTTAAACACAGACAAACTGTGCATCCAAAGCTGGAAGCATTTAAACATACCTGGAAAACTGACAAAATTTTGAGTGATAAAGAAACCTGCATCTTATGGTCTGAGCAGCATATTTCTAGCTAAGTGCAGTTTTCAGAACTGCAGCTTGGGATTTAGTTGTCTACAGCAATCCTAAGTCTCATTTTAAATGTCATGTTTTCCATGATTTTGGATCCACACTGTTACAAGCCACTTGGAGTGCATCCTCCTGGTACACGTGCTTCCTAATTTAAACCTGCTGAACATCAGAGACCTAATTCAGGACCCTGAGTTTATGCCTGAGCCATGAAGGGTTACATAAAATAGCATTCTTCTAACCTCTTATTCTCACTGAAGTAAGGGAACATGGTTGCTGGAAACTGTCCTTGCTGAAGTCTCACCTGACCCAGGGCCAGGAACAATGATGAATCCCACACTCCTGCTTACCAAACTCACTGCAACCAAAAAGCAACGGTAAAAGGTTGCAAATCCCATCCTTCTTCTTTAATTAAACTTTTTTTGTGCTTTTTCAAGATCCCTTTTGACAAGTGACATTCTCTGGCACATACATGACTTTCTTAGGCATCATAAAGAGAGGCATAACTGAGAAGTTCAGAGAATTTACTCTGGTTAATACAAGGAATTTAAAATTAACCAGGTGAATACATGGACACTCTCATTTCAAAATGAAATTCGTCTTCCAAAAACTTAGGCTGTTTGACCTGATGTCACTTTATTTCTGAATTACTGTCCTCATGAGGATTTTAATCAACTGCAATTAGAAATATTTCATTTTTTTTTTACTATTATTTTATCTTTACATTTCCAGGTGATAAGCAGACAAGCTCTCAGGATATAATTTAATTTTTTTTTACTAACAATAGAAATATTCCTTATGCAAGACTGATGATACATTATTTCTCATATCAGTGTTGTGTGCCACATTACATATTATGATATAAAACTAATAGGACAAAAGGCAGTCTTTTTACTAAGGTATTATTTTGGGGCTCAAGAACTCTGAGTATCAGCTACAGCAGTAAC
>WUAM01000334.1:8236571-8248756 GCA_024336885.1 Actenoides hombroni | reverse complement strand
CCCGAGGAGAGCAGCAGGCAGGGCTGTGCCTGGCGACTCTCACCTGCTGCCAGAGCCGCTGCTGAGGGTGCCAGAGGGTAAGAGCCTTTTTGAGAACTATTCAGAAAAATAACCATGATAAGTGACAGCACAGGATTGTAGATTAAAATTCAGTAAATATTAATTAGAATAAATGCAATTATACATACATCTGTGAACAGAGAGGGAAATGAGCAAGACAAAGTCAATTAAATGTAAATTTAAATTTAATTGAAATTCTAGATAGTAGAGATATTTTTGTGAGCTACTGAGTGATCCCTGAGTACTTTCAATTCCTGATTGACATCTCCTGCCCAACCAATGCAAACTAATGTATGGTTTTGTGTTTGCAAAAGGAGTTTATTATGCTCTGTACCTTCTATGTCCTTTTCTGGTGCTGTGGTTCTCCCAGAGATGAGCAACAGCATATACTTAGGGCATTAAAGATTAGGTTTCTACTGAACAAAAAGTACATACATATATTTTCTTGGATATTTTCTTGTATTATGGTTGAAATTCAGCCTAATGTTTTATTTAACTGATTTGAAGCACAAACAAAATCATTCCAGATAGAAAAAGAAACATTCAATCTTGAAAAAACCTGTATTTATTATTAATCTTTGCAATGATAATTTTTTATTTTTAAAAAATTGCAATTTTGTAGGCAATGTACTATATGGAGATAAAAATAAACCTTTCCCATAAAAAACCTCAGAGTTCCACTTTATATAGGACCACACCTCAAAAAACCACGCAAACCAAGCCAAATCAAATTAAAATAAACCAAGATTAATATTCTAAAGATGACATTAAAACACTACAAGACAAAAGATACTGAGTATTACATGCAATGATCATGGGTTTTTACACACGTATATAAAATTCAATTAAGCTGGTAGTTGTGTTTGAAAATATTTGTGATTTAGCGAATGTCTGATATTAGTATCATAGTTTTCTCACATACTGAAATATTACTAAGTAGTTCAGAGGACGGTGGAACTTTTCAGTAGATTTCAACATATTGTGGAGGTACGTCTGCCTAATGACAGATGGAATTCAACAGGGATACATGTAAGGTTATCCTTGTAGACAGAAGTGCTCTAAACTTCTCATATGTTTCTCAAGCTGCAGGATTCTCTGAGGATCTAAAACATTTGGAAACTTGTGGAATGTTTGACTGAGATATCTGTTCATTATTTGGCAGCCACAGGAAAAGCAAACATGGCTCTCAGTTGCATGAAAGCAACAACAACAACAACAACAGCAACAACAGAAGATAGAGTTTTTACAAAATGTGATGCTACCGTGTCGGGAATAGTTGCCTTCATCTGGAACAGGTGTGATTCCAGGTTGCCTAACTCGAAACAGCAGTAACTGGGAATACCTGCTTACCCATGGCAAGAAACACCATTCAATAGTAAGGAGTAAGGGTAGTTTTCAAGTGAGCAAGGAAATTTCATAATGCATAACCTAACGAATATTCTGAAGAAGAATTCAAAGATAATTGAAGATTGCCTATCAAGAAGATACTATTGATTCACTCTGCTCTTTTAAAGCTCTTTCCCTGAAGTTATAATAACAGAGTAAACTGCCAAATATTAAATTAGGACTAAGTATGTTGAAACAGCAACAGAAAACCTAACTTACCCAGTGGATTTTCCTGCTTCAGGAAGCCTTCATGTCAAACATTATAAGTAGGCTTTTTAAAAGAAAGATAAATCAGTCTTTTAACAACAGCAGTAGCACTTGTAAGCGCAGACAAAATGACAATGCAAAATGCCTTACTTCAAACCATATCTGATAGATTCATAGCAAAATTGTAAAGACTATAATCCCAAAGCTTCCTACAGGATCAGTGGAGAGTCATCCAGGTCATGACTGACACAAGTCCAACTCAAGTGTACCGATTAGGTCCCCTGGGAAGCCTGCTGCCCACCCCCCATTAACTACAAAGGAAGACTCAGGAAATGTGCCTTATATTTTATGGACCGAGTTGAAGTCAAAATTCAGGCAGTGTGAGTACACTTCTCACAGACATTCAAGCCCAAGCAGTAGTTCTTTTCTCATCGTACAATACTGCATAACAGACATGGTTGAATTAATTCATCAGCTAAAAGAATGCAAGTATATTCCAGTTAAGTGTGAAGAGAATTGGGCTTGCAGAGTTTTGAATTTGAGATTTTTTCCATACATATTTTCAAAGCAACATGAAGAGCTGGAAGAACTACTCTGATATTATCAGAGAAGGCAAATACAATGTTCATATGCTTCCTGAATTGGATAAATACTTCTTTTTATTTTAATAAGGAGATTTGTTGTAGCAGCTCATAATGAATATGAGAATTTTATCTTCATTTAACCATACAAACCAATTAGATTACTGTAATATTAAGGAATCCTTTAATGTAAAATAGGCTTACTGGAGTATGAATGTGAATGACAAGCTTTCTGTTTATGACAAGCTTGCTTAGAAAAAAGGACACTGCAATAACATTTTTTCTATGTTGCCCTTTGTTCCCATAAGTCATCCACCTCAACCAAAGTACAGCTAAAATTATATTTTCAGTGTTCAATGAGACATGTCCTTACAAACAGAATAGAGAAGTATCATGTGTTCAATTTAATCAGAAAACAATTTAAAATATTATACTGAGATCTATTTTGCCTATCACTGAAGTAAATGATAAACTCTCATTTAGTTCAGTAGAAAAAGAGCTGGAAAGGACAACCATACACTGGTGTGATAGATCAGTACAACTGATCTTTCTAATTAAGCCTGGCTGCAAGGTCACAAGGACATTTTTTCCTCTTTCTCACACCCTTTCCTTACTATGATTACAGCATGAAAAATAATAATTTCCTTAACTCCCATTTGGTATTGAATGCCCCAAGTTAACATTAGATTAATGCTGTAAGAAGCATTAATAATTTTGCAAACGATAGTACTGATATAGTCTGATTTCTCAGTCTTTTGTCTCATTCCTGTTAACACTGTTGTCCAAGTAAGTGTCAGACTTTCAGAGGATCTTTCTCATACATAGCATCACATAACTATAAAAAATAAATACAAAACTATTTCAATTATGTGTAAATTTACAGTTGTAGGTACCTATATGAGCAAAACCAGCTTTAGGAAGTCTTTGTGTTCACTGAACTGATAGACAGCTGGGACAGTGACATGGGAACATGATTTATTTTAATGCACAAGAAACACAAGTATTATCTGAATCCTGTTGTAAATTTTGTGCTGTCTACATTTGAATTCTCTCCCTGGTGTGCATGGGGTATGAGGCTAGTATCCTGACTTTACCCCCACCATGGAACTTCAGTGGGATTCTTTATGAAGGCATTTATATTTTCAAACTTACTTTGCTGGGATTAATTTCTGCCAGGTTCCATATGACTGGGACTTAAGCACATGATATATGATATATGACATGACTTAAGCATCAGAAACTGACTGAGATTGAGGTCATCTCTTAGTGTACTTCCTCTTGGATATAAAAATGTTCCAGTCTTAGTCCAGTAGCCAAAATGTTTGGTAAGAATAAAAAGCAAACCACAGGGTATTTAGAGAAAGGAACAGCTCCACTGTAGGACATGTGGACAAAGCACCAGAATAGGATTCATGTTTCTTGGTTCATATTCCCAGCTCCGCCACAAATTTCTTATTGGGCATGGCAAAAGAGTGATTCATTGATCATGTCAAGGCTCGTTTTATCAATATCTAAAATATAGACTATACTTCTTCCTTTCTCTGTTATTTGTCATATGCATTTAAGTTGTCATGTCTCGTAAGCAGAAACAATTTCTTCTAGTGTTGCTAAACACCCAGCTACAAAAGTCAACTGGAAATGCCAGGCTTCAATGTTACAAGTGCACAGCAACTTCAGGCTTTTTTCAGGTAGTTGAACTGCCAGTTACAGCTTCAGTCTTCGCTTCTTTCATGACACACACGCTGTTTGTGGGACAGAGAATGTATCCTGTTGTGCAGAGTCTTTCTAGGTTGGTTTTCATTTCTATGTTAAGTCATTTGAAGATAAAGTTTCTTTCTAGTCTGGTAGGAAACAGAAACCAAACTTCATAGCAGTCTTTCAACTTGATGTGCTGGTGGAACATATTGAGCTAGATTATGTTCCTAGAAGAATTACAAGGTTCAAGGAGTCTTCTGCTGTAAAAATACTCTTAGGTGGTCCAACAAACTGCACCCTTTAATTGCACTGTCAGTCTAGTAAAACATCATTAAAATAAAGAGAGGTAAGTTTGGGTCCGTAGAGCCTTTGGTTTGTTCCAATATTTCAGCCTGATTTCTAGGTACTGTGGAGACACTTGCAAACTACTACAGCTCTCTGCATGCTGGTGTACTTCCATTTGCACTTTACAAGCTGCTATATGAATAGGTAGCAGCTTTCCAAGCTGAAAATGAGTGTGAACCATTCTAAAAGTTCACAGAGAGTGTAATTTTTTTCTTCCCATTCATCAAGTTTGCTAGTGTCAGTTCATCACCTTGATTATCACTCATCTGTAAAATTATATTAAAGTAGCATGAAGACTTGGAAGGTAAAACTGTGCAATCCAGGAAATAAACATGAGCTGTTATTTCTTCCTTGACTCAGCCTCATCAGCTGGCATTCCTTCAGGGTACAAAGTTTTGCCAAGTGGCTGCAAACAGGACACATATCTACCTACAATATATTTTTTTCTGATATGAAAACAAGAATTATTAAGGCAAAGACCACGGATACCAATCCTCACAATTATTTTTTGGTATTCTAGCCTCTCAAATGAACTTATTAATTCTTGACAAGCAATTAACTGGAGCTCAGAATGCTGCTGATGTTTCTACCTTCCCAGGGACTTCTGGGACCTCTTCACTTTATGGTCCTACAGTTTCCAAACAATGGTCTAAGTATGCATAATGCTAACAAATCAGCTGGATTTCCCTCAATGTATATGATCATATCATCAATATTCTGATTCTGCTTGATCTTTAGGATGAAAGGAAAACAGTGAAGTGAAGGGGAAGACAAGTTTTTTCCCTCTTAAGTTCAGTATCCCCAGACAAATTTGTCCTTTGTAGTGTGACATTGTGGAGGTACCATAAAGCAACACTAGAAATGCTTTCTTTTTGTCTAGTACCCTACAAGAGGGTACACTGTTTTTAGTACAAACTCCTCATCCAGGGTCTGCAGATTCCTGCTGACATCCTACAAATGGCAGCTTTGCTCTGTTCTGGAGGGCAGTGGATACACAGCCAGTGAGAGGAAGAAAGAGAAGGTAAGCATCACGAGGTTCATCCATGCATTGCTGAGCAAAGGAGACTCCTAGATAACACCACTTAGGTGGTGCAAGTGAGGGAGGATTATGGGAGACCTTAGCAGACTTTAGTATAACAGGGTCATGTAGTCAAAACAGCACTGTGTAAAGCCATGCAAAACAGGGCATAACACTGGTTTCATGGACAATATTATAGTCCAATGTCCAATCAGAGCAGTGTCTAATCTAATCATTTTGAATTACAGTACTGCTGCAGTACAGAAGTGTCTCACCTGGCTTCCCCTGACTCTGTTCCAACCCATTTCTTTTGAGGTGGGAACATTCTCACTGTTTATATGTTGTTATAGCCTCAAGCCCACTTCAGTTTTCACTTTGTTTAATCTAGGTGAAATGAAGGAATCTATCTGTTTAATAGCATTATTAAAAATACAACAGTAGTGTGTATATGCACATAACGAAACTGCTGAACCTTTCACAGAGAACATAGTACAAGTCCTTTGAGATAGGCAGTCATGTTTCCCTCAGGGATAGCTCCTTAAATCTTCAAGATGAAAATAATAAAAATAAAAAGATGTAGTATAGACTGGACATGGTTAACTTTGGCATAGGCAGTGAATAAAATTAATATAAAGCTCAGGAGCTTATTTTGAGAAGTATTAGAGAAAACGCGTACTAGAGGAAAGGTCTGCCATAAAAATAACATGAATCAGGTGCTGTTGGAAGCTCAGATAATTCGTGAACCTGTTCTGGTCATTTTCATACATGTGGGAGACCATGGGTTAAGTCAACAGTGATGTAAGAATTTGCAATACAGTTGCTTACAGAGGAGCTGCATCTCCTTAAGTGAGGGGCTGAATTTGGCCCTTAATTTTGAAAAATTGGCTTGAAGCTAAATAAGCTTCAGAATTAGTAACACTTTTTCAGATCACCATGGCTCCTACATGAGAACAAGTTCAGTTGCCCCTGGAGGTGAGAATGTAGGAAGTAAATTAAAGCAATCCTTTGCCATTATGTTAGTGTGTACATCTAGATTAATTGTTGGTATCAGCAGGGCTTTGCTGTGAGGATGCTCTCAGCAGGGCTGCAGTCCTAACCTATGGCTGTTGCTACAGGGAAAAAAGCTGTCAGAAAAGGGGTGCAATTGCACAAAAGGGGAAACACTCCTCGATAAACTTAAATTAATGCTAATTAAAATAAGAAATAGGTTGCAGGAGGGAGATGGCAGTGTTAATCAGCGTAATATAAGGCAGGGGACTGGAAACGCTCCGCTAGGATCTGCGCCTGTATAGCTGTTTGTTTACAACAAACAAAATCTTCTCAGCTACTGTTACTGTAGCCATGGCAACAGTATTGAGGTTACATCTATCAACAAAGAGAGCAAAACAAAGATAAGGCTGGTGTTTAATAAAGATGAGCCATGATAATTATACGCCAGGCAGCAGAGGACTGCAAAACGAATAGCCTGTGCCCCCAACATATGTGATATTCCCTTTGTAGCAATAGAAATTGGATAAACTTATGACACCAGTGTCACCATTTCCCTATTAGGTGGATGAAAGACATTGAATATATTCCCATTCCTTTTAAATATTACACAGTGATGCAAACTCCTTGCTCACTTATTTATTCCATATATAAGATATGATGGCTTGGGTGCAACAGTGACATTTGCAGTTGTGTCAGAGAGAGTAAGTGAAAACAGGACTCCTGAGGCTCACAAGAACAATATATCCAAGTGGAAGAAATAATATATTAAAAAGAAACAGCATTTATACCATTTGGGATATATGCCAAACGCTACTGGGTTTTATCTTTGTACCTGTTTACTGTGTTGCCTTTATTTCTGTATGCATCTTGCTATTAGCTCGAAATGTCCATGTGCTCCTTTATGAAGAGGTCATGTGTGATTGAGTTTCATGGAAATGAAGTCAGCCTGGGTTCAGGATAAGAGGCTCAACAGTAGGAGTCTTCAGATGCCCACCCCCCATTACATGACTAGACATATGCAGAAGAAGCTGTGTGCCAGAAATGGAAATCAAAGTAGGAGATGGAAGAATGTCTGATGGGTGACCTAAAAGTCTCTGCTCTAGCTAATCACATCTGTCATGTTGATGATCCCTTCTAATCTGAGAGGAAAGGACTCAAAGGGAATGACTCTGAAGCTAAATTTTAGCAGGACATTTTGTCACAGGCCATTTGTTAGCCCATACCACAAATGAAAAAACAAAATTCAAATCATTTGAATAAAAGGGACTGAGCAGAGCTATTTCAGACAGTGGTGTTTAATGGAATTACTCTAGTTACATATGCCAAAAATCAGATTTATCATTTGGCCACCTGGCCTCCAGAAAACTCAAGAAAAACAAGAATTCCTATTAGGCCAAGGTCACTTCTGACAGCCCCAGGCAGATGTTCAGGGTATCTAAAAGGTAATATAGATACAGACAGTTATACACAGAGAGTTGAATTGCAATCTCAGCAACTATCAACTTGCTTTAGAAGTTGCAGTAGCTGAGTCATTTAAGATTATCTAAGATCACATGACTTCAAGCAACCAAAAGTTAGAAACTGAGTCTAAGAAGTTAGTTGTCTAGACTACCTCATTAGTAGCTACAGAGAGACCAGCATTTCCAAAAAATTATTCATCTCATCCAAAGATAGATGTCTAAGATGAATCATTTCTCTGAAGATTTTTAGCTGAACAGACGGAAAGACTAAATGACTAACTTAGAACTAGCAGATATCTCTTAGGTGGTTAAGCTTAAGTGAGGTAAATTTCAAGTTCACTCGCAACTCTTTGTAATGATTCCTTAATTTTATTTAGTAATAGATTTATATTTTGGAAATAGCTGGTTGTCACTGGGATTTTTTTCTTCATGTGTTTTTTTCTATCAGCAAAAACTAGATCTATATCATTAAATAATGCAAAGCAAGGGATCTTTCTCTGATCTTGAGGTCAAATGATACAGTCTGGCTGAATCTATATACAGCATTTTTCTTTGCATCTGATCTGTGTCCTGTATAGGTCAGTCATGGTCCTTAGATGTAATTCTGATTTTTTATTATTTTTCTCAGTTTAAAGTATTTGATAATGTGAGGCTCGATTGGAGATGATGAGTGAGTTGTTACACAGCATGAAACTTAAGAATTTTTATTACTCAAGTTTTGGTGTGGCATGAAGACATGCAGAGGTCTCTCAGACTATACATTTATTTTTTTTTTTAGAACTGCTGGAGTGTGTAGAGGTGAAAGCTAAACATGTCAATGTCTTGCCCATATAACCCAGTAGAAATGATCCTTCAGTATTTCTTCCCATAAATTATTTCATAAATAATATTAGGTGGCTTTACAAATAAAATTCTCAGTGTGTGCAAGCAATGTAAATAAATGATGCAGAATTTCAGTATAGACATTGTCAAAGCAATTATTAACTTCAATGACATAGCAGTTTTTACTTCTCTTCAGGTTTTCTGTAGGTTCCAATGAAGCTGGGAAAAAGCAAGTACACTAGAATTTTTTAAGCTATGTATATGCATCTGTAGGTATGTGCTTATGGGTGAAAAATAAGTATGGCAGTATAATTTTGTAGTGCAGCTACCTGACAGGAAATGTATGTAGAAATAAAGCTCAGCAAAGAGCAGTTAGTAAGAAAATGGAGAAATCCACTGAGCATTAGAAAAACATTTTAAATTAAAATGAAGACACGCAGTGTCTCAGGGCATTATTAGACAGATAAAATGGATTTACCTTTCAAATCTGGCTTAGCAGAAACCCAAATTTGCCATCTGAAATTAGTAAATATTAAATGCTTAGAGTGGTTTCAGGCATAATTGTCCTACTCTTTGGGAACTGCTTCCAAACTACAATTGCAAACTGTGTCCAGTAAATCCCCATACGGGAATATAAAGACTGGTGGAATGATTCCTGCACTTCCATCTTTCTGGGTATGTGAAATGTTGCAAGTCTCCAACATACAGGCACACCAAAACAGCACAATAATGTGACAGAAAATCCCAGTTGCAGAATTCATCCTGTTCTAGGCACAGAGGATTTCCCACTGGAGGATTTCAGAGGCACATATTTTTCTCCATTAACTGGACAGTAGCCTGTGTACTTATTTTAGGAGTGTTGCTTCATTTGGCCCATAAAATTGAAGCCTCTATTGTGTGTCTGAGCTTGGCAAAATAAATCCTGCACAATATTTTATAACGCTCTTGTTTGTTTGGAATTTTACACCTATTCTCTCAGTAATAATGAAATCAACACAGGGCAAGTTATGGCATATTTTATTGCGGATTGGTCACTGCTGGGGCTGTAGGATGGACATGAATTTCCCACTGACTCTCTCTGCTTCCAAATAACTTGTATCTAATACTTCCCACAGGGCAATTCAAACACATGTCCAAGATGGAACATTTTGTCACTGATTATCTTGTCTTTCGTGAACTGAGAAGTCCCAAGTATGTCAAAACATTTTGTTAAATTTATTAGCTTCTTGTCTAGCTGTCATACAGTGAGGAGATTGTTGATTTTTCACAATGCACATACTTCTCTCCTCCAGGTCTTCCACTTTCAGTGCTCTCTAAAGCAGAGACATTTTTTAAAATTTTGGCAGCAAAATTCTCCCTCCATACATGTATTCCTTGAGATAATTTTGATGGTGCCATCATGAAACAATTTTGTCCCCTAAGCGTATATAAAAAACAGCACAACTCATTTTCAAAAGTGAGTATGAATTGAAGCAGAAAACAAGCAAAAGGAAAAATGAGTTTTGCTGAGACTAAGACATGTGTAGCTTAGATACTGGCCTTGAACCTGGCACAGCTCATTTAGTTGCTGACAGTGCTACTGATTCTCTATCTTGGAAAAATCAATTTATTCCTTTATGTCAAAACTACATAAAAGCTAAAGTATGTTCTTCCATTCATGTTTACTTTGACTTTTTCTTTTTTTTTTTCATGTTGTAGACTTATAAGTGGAGAAAGCTTGTTATTAACTCTGATTACCCAACATAATAAAATATGCTGTAATTTCAATGAAATCTTTAATGAAGACTATGTGGACCTGCAAGGATTTGTTACATAGGTAGATGGGTTTTCTATGGACTGGATCCAAGCTAAAACCCTGTGTGTTCACTGTGTCACTGTAGGATGCCTATAACTCTGTGTTGCATCCTCTTTAGGCCAACATTTCAGAAAGTATTACCCAAAACGTGTTAACAAGATGTGTGACCAGATCCTGGAAAGGATGGAGAAAAGCACCTCTGCAAGGTGCTGTCTGGCCCTAAAGATGATGCTAGGTGAGTTGGCAACAAAGGGATTATCAGTGCAGGTCATTGCTCTGCACTTGTTGCTGTAGATGTCTCCTGCATTTGGACTGCATCTTTCATATTCTGCTGGAGTGCTGCCAGACCAAGTCAGAGTGGCAAGTGCAAGGGCACAGCTTGCCCTAAATTGAAGAGGCTATATATGACCTACAATGTACATATGTCTACGTATAGTCTACATGTAGTTATATGTCTAAGCTGCTGTTTTAAACTGTGGCAGTCTCTATACCAGCTGTAACAGGAGTTTAGGTTACCAACTTCATGTAGACACCCATATTTTTGACAACAAATCTAAGGCCAGGCTGAACCCTACTTGAGCCAAAAACAGAACTAACTTTAGAGTTTATTAGACTTCTTGATCTGTAGGATGTAAGGGTGGGATTAGGTGATGAAGAAAAACCATGACACCTGCATTATTCTGCTCCATTGTTGCAGTGATCTCCCTTAACTGGTACAGTGTTTCAGTGATGTTCAGACTCAGAAATGGCTAAAATGTCCTACAGGACATAGCAATAATATTAAATATTGTTCTGCTTAAAGTAATTAGAAATTATTTCAGGTTTCTCTTAGGGCTTTAGATCTTTAGAGACCATCAGGCCAGGTGTCAGGTTTGTATACATCTCCGAACCAAACCGACAAATCAATAGATAAGGGATGGTGAAAACCTTGAAAAAACTGATTTAAGTCCTTTTCAATCTGTGTCTACATCCTGCCCTTCTGGTAGCCCTTAGCTTGCATCCGAAGGTTTGGTGTTTGGGTTCAGAGAGACACCTCAAACTGCCTTACCAGATGGCCAGAAGAAAAAAAAAAAATCTCTAAATGAGTAATGGAAAATTTAGGCTGAAACCAAGGGTGAGATCTATTAGACTGTAGAATGATCTCTAGAGAGAAGTGGTGGAAACTGTTGCATGAGTCATTTCAAAGTGGACTGTAAAAAGTACTGGAAAATATACCTCAGGGAGTAATCCTGCATTGGATGAGGGATAATGTAAGTGATTTACACTAACAGGACTTTTCCATCTTTAATTTTGATGAATATATGATCCCTAGCAAAACAGGCTTACTTCCTCAGTTTAATATACCACAATCTGGAAGAGAATATGACAGAAGTGTTTGGAGATGTGATCTTTCATACAGCCCAGTAAATGCCAGAAATCAAGCTGCCAGCACACAATACCATTTTGTCACTGTCACTGATCCACACACTAAGACAGATGAAAGATTTGGGATCCTGGCTAGGTTTGAAGGGGGTCTTTTGTTTTTTTAACTCCATATTAAGTGCAGGCCATATGATCACTGAAAAACCAGTGCAAAAACATTCAGAAAATTAATTCCCATTACTTCCATTTCACAATACATCATTCCTTCTAATATCTATGGCCCATGGTCTGTTTGCTAACATGATGCCATCTGCATTCAACGGTACTTTGACTCATTGTTTTTGCCTTAAGTGCACACTTTCACTACCCTCTTCACAAAAAGACAGGAATCACCATCTGCAGGTTTTGTGGGTTTTCTTTTTTTTTTTTTTTTTTTTTTTTTTTAAAAAAAAAAAACACACTGT
>WUAM01000334.1:8226016-8236373 GCA_024336885.1 Actenoides hombroni | reverse complement strand
CAACACACATATACACATATAGAGATATAGTAAATATTATTAAAATTTGAAATCAACTATTTGGTTTATGAAGCAGAGGCTGAAAAAACATCAACAGTAAAATACACGATGGACTACTATTAATTGTGAATACAATAAGTGTTAAGTAAGGAAAAATTCACAGTTGCCTGTGCAGAGAAACCGGTTTGTTTACTCAGTGATTCAAGAGCTGATTAGGTCCAGGTGACTTTTATTTCCTTGGAAATTCTTCTCTGTTGGAGGAGTTGCAGCAGGTAGTAAATTCTGATTGACTTTTGATTTGACTGCAAGTTAATATTTGTATTTAATTTCAAACAGGAAATAAACCAAAAAACATTCATAGAGGCAAACGCAAAGATCATTCAGGCCAGTCCAGACACATATAGTTTATATATATCTACTATTCAAAAGTCAAGTCAACAAGGACTATTTTTCCTGATAGGAATTTTGCTAGACATACTGAGGAGGTGAATAATCATTTGGCTATTAGTCCATCAATTCCTATGTTAACTCCATTGTACTTTAGCAGTTTCTAAACTAACCACTTCTTAGCTAGTTTAGGCATGTCTACAAAAAGCTATTGATGTACATTTAAAATAAGGACCTAATTTGTTATCATTGTTTACAAATAACCAATATTTTAATATTAATTTTAACTGAAGGTGTCAGTTATGCTTTCATTGTTACACTCTGTTGAAAATACTTTACTAGAAGAACACATCCTAAAGTTAAACCTATTCTACAGCCCCCATTTATAGACAACAGCGGCATCTTGCTAATACAACATCATGCCTACGTTGTCTGATCAGAAATCTGCTGTTAAATGTACCATTTTGTCTGTGCTCCTAGTGAGCAAGAAACCACAAACCCATTTTAATTTTACAGAGACAAATTGAAAGAGCCAAGCATCTTCATTATGGTGCAGCTGTCGTAAAAACTGACATAGAAGTGAAAGTATCTTCAAATCACATCCATATTGGCATCTCACAACTGCAGCCTGATTGTATTGTTAATTAATTCTCTAAATGCACAATAAGCCAAAGAGACAATTTATAAAGCATACTCGTCATTTAATTAGTAAATTAACTTTTTATCTCAAACATTTCTCCATTTAATTAGTAGGTACTGAAGGCCAAGATCACACCAGCTGGAGTTGGTAGAAAGATAAAATTATTTCATTTATCTAGTCAACAACTTTACTTAGTAGAGTGGTCTGTGAGTTCTCTTCTGTTTGGTTATTTATGCTTTGCCATTATAAAGCAGAATGTGGAAATAAAATTTCAAAGATAAGTTAATATTGTAACTCACAAGATCAAGTTTGCAATTATTCATGTCTTCAGTTTTACTTAATTATACCCAACTTTGTACCGCCATGATACTCACATGAAGTCAATTAAATGTACAAGTGTTTCTTGGACCAGACCCTCTGTATAAATTAAGGAGATTTGGAAATTGCTCTCTGAGAAATGACTTGTTACAAGATGCTCTGTACTGAGCACATATGGAAATGAAATGAAAATAGAAATGACTAGCTTGAGACATTGTAAATCTTATATGGTTCTGCAGTTTTGTGCAGACTTCTTTAAATACAGCAAAGTTCCTAGGGGCCACTCTAACCAAAGCTTTAGATGACACAACAATATTAGATACTAGATAGATACACTTTTCATACCAGAAACTGGAGTAACTTTGTGTTTTCCTGATTCTTGACCTTCAACTAAAGTTGAAAAAAAAGAAAGGTTTGCTTCAAACTTCTTTTAAAAGAAGTTTTTTAGGTATGGAAATGGGAGCAGCCTCCTCATATGGAGAGTCCACAGACCACTCTCTCAGGAAATGAGCAGTTTTCTTTGCAGACTGAAATGATGCAAATCTGTCTCTCTCCTTCAGCAAAGCTTTTCTTAGTCACAAGGAGAGGCAGATCTAGATAAATCTGAGGGATGTGAAATTCTCCACACTTCTCTTGTTGAGGTTGTGCCAGAGTATAGGTTTTCAGAATTTCAGGCTTGCTCAGAAGATCATACATTTTATTTAAGTATCATTTCAAGGGTCTAAGTATTTCTGTATGCTGTTCTTAGTTGATTTTTACTCCAGTGAAGTGAGGTTGGTAGCACTTCGCTATCTCACTGGGTGTTTGAAGTATTCCAGAGTGATGATAGATACACAATATATCTCTTTCCCCATGCATACGAGGTAGGACTTACTGAAAAATTTTGTATTTCATTTGTAAAGTATTTAAGTTGTATCTCTTGTTCTTCTGACTCTCTTTTTAGCCTCTAAAGCAAATAATAATATTTTGTTTCTAACAATACCACCTAGGAACTTTTTGCTGAGGGGAATCTGCAGCTTCTAAATAGTTGACCTTAGAAGTTGGTTTCCCCAGGCATGTTTCATAAGTTAAGTAAAACCAAAAATTAACATTATGAAAGGAACAGGTGATTCTAAATAACTTAAAAATATAGGAAAGAAAATGTAAACTGTTTAAGAGATACAGAGACAAGTTAGGCTAATTCATTGCTTCTATTTCAATAATAAAGAGGTCTCAGAGCATGGCTGTTGTGTTATTTTACAGCAGATTCTTTTCCTTATAGGATAAGGATCATGATGATCTATTCTTTAACAGATATTGACAAAGTCAAGGATTCCTGCTCTTAAAAGTCAAAATTTCCCTAAGAGGAAAACCTTCAGCTAGTAGATACTAAAGTCAAACAAACAGAAAAATAAATATTTACAACCCTGAGGCAATCAGACAAAATGCAAAACTGCACATCAGATTGATTGGCCCAATTCCGCAGAGAGAGAGAATGTTCTTAAAAAATGCTGTAAGTCAATCTGTATTAGTGTTTTAAATATGGTGAAGAACTGAGGTTTGAAATACATTCGTCTTTATGTATACATGCAGACTATTTTAAGAGAATATTCAGTCAGTGCTACAGCTGACACACTCTCGAGAAGGCAAGAAAATCAGAGGTATGAGTTCAGATATGCCTTCTAGTTATTTTATAATTCTGCTTAGATATGCAATCATAAGATACAGTTTCTGAAAGGCAAGTTTCCTTCTCTCTCATCCCTAAATGAAACCTGGAGGGACTATCGAGGGTCAAATCTGGTACAGGAGTCTTGTGATCTTTCAAGCTATCCTATTTGTGTATTATTCTGATAGAAGAATAAAATGAAATTTCCAACTGTACTGTATTATTTTGGTTATTTTGGTTTTGTTCACTTTTATTAATTATATGGGGTTTTTGTGGGCTTTGTTTGTTTCGTTGGTTTGGTTTGTTTATTTGTTTGGTTTGTGGGGGTTTTGGCATGTAGACTACTCTGCAGAGTTATGTAAAGTAATTCCAGCCCATGATTCTGTTCAGCTGTACCTATGAATCTGAAAGTCTGCTAAACTTCATGAGCAAACATTGGAGAGATACCAGTTATGAAACTGGTACCCTAGTCCCCCCTCACAAGACACATGGTAGTCCAGCTAAGACTTCTGTGATTATTTAACTATAGTCTCTCAGTCCAGTGATTCAGTCAAGCTGGGGAACCACCATTTTTTGATTCCTGAGCAAAAGAAGTTCAAATAAGTGCAGAGACAGAACAGATTTCTCAGCAGTTCAGGAAAATGGTGGTCCCACTCCCCTGATTTTCACTGTCCCAAAAGCAAAGGCTTAGCAGGAAGTTTCTCACACAGGAAGAGTGGAGACAGAAGGGAGGTCTGAGAGCTGAATCTACTTCTGTTCTCACCAAGAACAATATAAGAAGGGTGTGGTGGTGACAAACACTTTTAGTGTGGCCTTCCCTGCACACTCTAAACCTTCAATGATAGCACAGTCATCTTGGAAGATCCCCATGGAAAACAGAGCATTCACGGTGCTCCATAAAGTTACTCCCTACTTGGGCTGGCGAAACAAGGAGAATGGAGAGTTGGAACTATGTGCAGTTAGTATTATTTTGAAGCTCTCATATTTGCAGAAGAATGCTGTAAAATTGGAAAGAACTGAAAAAGGTATAAAAATTAATTATTCAGGAAATGGGAAACATGCCTAAATTTGATAAATTTAAGAGATTTGGCATTCTTTAATTTATCCAAGGGAAATTTTTAAGAAAGAAATTTAATGTGACCTGTATATATCAACATGCATAAGAAAGCTATGAAAAGTAGATCCTTGATACCTGGTGTTTGAAGCTTCATCAGAGGAGAAATAAAGACTGATTTTACCATCCTTCCCTTTTTAATTTAATACAGAACACGCTATAAGGTACAAAGTATAGGTATTGACAACTACTCTTCCCCCCTAAAATAGATTTTGACTGGAGGAAGAAAAAAGTCAGTATAATATTTATGGCAAATTTGCAAAACATCCACCTATTTGTGTCATGAAAAATGATTTGAATATGGATTCAGAGAAATTTTGTGTGCTCTTCAAAAATAATCTTTGACCAAATATATGATGAAGAACAGGAAATCCCACTGGTTAACTAACTGGTTAACAAATTCAGCACACAAGAATGAAGTTTCTTTTCCAAGTAATACCTTGAACAAAAATACACATAATATTAGCAAAGGAGTTGGCAATAAGTGAACTAGATACTAAGTACATAATAAAATTTCTGTAAGTTACTTTAAAAAATATAAAGCCTAGTAACTGGATTTATGATCAGTTTCTGTGTGGATTTGTTATAGACTTGCTATTAGGGACTAAGAACAAAAATCAATTTGAATGCCAGAATCTAGAATTGAAGGTGGAACTTTGTTGCCTAAATCCAAAACAACATGTGTGGACTGACAAAGAACTACTGAGCATCAGACCCAAGCTCCATCTTGCTTAGTCTTTGCCATCCAATACATTTAGCACTTTGTTTTGAACAGAAGACCAGCTTCAGAAAAGAAGAATATGGAATATAGAACCATAGAATCATTTTGGTTCGAAGAGACCTTTAAGATCACTGAGTCCAACTGTTAAGTCATCACAGAGAGGTCAACAGTAAACCATGTCCTTCAACACCACATCTACACATCTTTTAAATCCCTCCAGGGATGGGGACTTCACTGCTTCCCTGGGAAGCCTGTTACAGGGCTTGACAACCCTTTTGGTAAAGAAGTTTTTCCTAATGTCCAAGCTAAACCTCTCCTGGTGCATGATCTGTCAGTTTGGCGACTATCCTTCAAAGAGAAAAGAAGGTCATGAGACACTTGTAAACAAGGATCTTGCTGCCCATTTTCACGAAAGAGTTCCAAACTTTGGATTACAAGTGGATAAGCCTACACCATGCATTAAAAGTTTACTTATCTTGCTCTTTTTGGCTAGCTATCTGATTGGAATTGTTTGGGATCCCTCACTTTATCTCTTTCTTTATCTGCCTTATTGAAGATTCTGGATTCTGCTCCAGCGTATGACTTCATCAGTCATCAGGCAGCTTTTAGACTACAAAGTCCTTTCTGAATGAAATTATGAAGGGCTAACTATTAAAAATCGTAAGTAAGAATTTATGAAGGAATCTGCATGACATGTTACTGGATAACTTTCATCCTGGTGTACATGGATCCAAAACCAGGTAGCAAATGGGCACCTCCCTAAATACAGTACCTGCTGTATAATTAGAAGTAAAGGAGCTACTCATAATGCAAGATATTATACAAACTTAGGAAAGGCAGGAGAATAAAGCTGACAGAAACCTGTCTATTCTTATTTTTCATTGTCATTCTTTTATGTGCCAAATTCACATTATACTCATTCCAAGATTCTTATACTCTGATTTTCCTACTTTTTTACCTTCTAAGCATTTTAGATTTTCTTTATTTACCCACTGTTTTGCCTAATCCAAGGTAATTATCACATAAAGCGAAGGAGTGTGCTCAAACTTGTAAGTGCTAATCTCATTAAACAGAGCTCTGGTTTTTCAGCCTTTCACTTAGCACACAAAATGAAACACTACTTGATGATTTGAAAGGTAACACTGTAAGAAAAATTATATCTAAACTGTTACACTTTTGGAAGCAATTCAGAAGAATCTTCTTTATTTGAGCAGCTGACAGAGACAATATGACTTCCATAAAGAAATGCCTTCCACCTCCAGTAATAGGAAGCCCAAGTAGAGTGTACATTGCTACCTCCAGAAAAGCAATCTGGACCTCACAGTGGTCATAAATACTGAATTCCTCTTTTCAGAATGATATTTCCCATCCTGTCACTCCTTACAACCCAAAGACTCCCCAGAATTACCTTCTATGAAGGGAAGACAGGAAGTTGGCAACCAAAAAGTAGGAGGGTTTCACTTGGATCATTGGTTTCATGCAAATTAGTAAACTCAAATGAAAAAGACCACTTTTGGTATTAGAAGTCATATATGCTGCAAAATGTATGGGGGAAAGGAGACTTAACACTCACTAGGAAGCTCTTCTATTGATTAGTCTAGTCCTCAGTATCACCAAATGGATGCTGACGTTACTGAACCCATAAGTGCCAACACAAGCAGCCCTCTGGACTAAGGACATGTTCAAATAGCAGACCGTTCCCTAGGACCTAGTGTGCAACCAGAAGTTCCTTAATTCAATTATATAAGTAAAAAAAAAGTAAATTGCGGATCAATTGTTATATAAGAACCCCCCTCCTTTTTAAAGAGCTGTTCATTAATTTTAGTACAGGTGAACTATGGATCACTGATGACTGAAATAACAGAGCACAAGAGAGCAGAGTAGTTCCTGAAGCTTGACATATTCAGCCTGTGCTGGGACTGCATTTGTTTAAGGACCCAAAAAATAACATTCTGTCTCCTCTTGTGAGACCTAAATATCAAGATCTTTATCCAAGAGACAATTTTATTTTCCTTTAGAAGAGAGGAATTTCCCTCCTTGTCTCACCCCATTAGATTTATCTGTTTGTCATTATTTATTTGTGATCATTCCATCCAGAAAGAACTGTCTTGATTGATCAGTAACATCTTTCTTCTGATAACTACTCCATTTGCACATGAATATTGTATCACACCATTTCACAAACTCTATGGCATTCAAACACTTCTCTATTTCTTCAATGACTTGGATAAGAGAAGAGGAAAATAGTTTTCTGAAAACATTATTTTAACTGATACTGACCGCTTTCCATTTTTCCTGTATTTCTTTCCCTTCATTAAAATCTTTTCCACAGAGTAACAACCTACAAATCATTCAAGAACAATAGTAATTTCAATGTGTTACAGTCCTGTTGATTGACCTCTCTGCTTCAAGGTTTGTGCAAGAAATAATTTCCTGTGCAAATAAATTACAAGGAAAGGAGAGACAAAAGGAGAAGATGGGACCACAGATTTCCTGTGAATCAACCTTAGGTCAGAGATAGATGTTGCATTTAGATTTCCTGAGCTTCACTCCTTTTTCTGCACAACAAAACCAACCTCACTGTTTATAATGCTAATGTGGAAGATTTCTGTTTAAGAGAAAGTATAACACTTTGATTATGTCCTGATGTTCATAGGTGCTAGGTAACAGATGTTTGTCATCTGTGAAAGTCCGGACGCTTCTGTTTATACATCTAAGCCAATTATAAGAAAATTTAGCTTTTGTGTTTCTCTTTATGTACACAGTAATTTACAGTAAATGAAGGTAGTGTGTTTGCTCAGAAATGTGGGTGAAAGCATCTCTTATGAGCAGTTACACCATTTTTAAATTATCTCTGTGTTCTGCATGGTTCTGATGTTTATAAAGTGCTTTGGGGTTCCTTGCAATAAAAATGTCATGTAAGAGTGTTATATTATAATACTGGACTATTGTATAGATATTTTACTTTTTCAGAAGACTTTCTGTCAGTGTTGTCTGTGTAGTGGCAGTTAAATGAATGACTAGTGGTCTCCTCTAGGTAGTTCTTAGTCTTCATTTCTTGTAAGTGAGCTTTCTTGGCCTCAGACACAGAGCTGACTTGATCTTCTCACTTCTTGTAGATGTCATATCATCAGCGAGGGAAGACAAAATGTAGTTTGTGCTTAAACATGTGCATGCAAATAAACAGAACAACCTGAGGTCTACTATTCTGATTGCAATTGCTAGAGGATGGGGAAGGTATATGGAGTATTTTCACGTTGTTCTAGAGTAATTACAGGATGCTCCTTCCTTGAATATAAAAATGCATGGGCTTCAATAAAACTGTTATCCACCTCTGTGCATGCAGTTGCTATAGGAGACCTGTATTGTCCGCTTCTAAGACATGGATATGGAGAGAGCTGAGAATTTAACTGCATAGGAGCAAAGTGTATAAGGAGGAGTTCGACTGACCAATGGGAAGTTTGTACCCCAAAGCAAGCAGTACATTGAATAGGATCAGGCAGGTTTGTACATCTGCATAGAAGAAAATATGTTGTGTTGTAAAATGATGATCAAGGCAAGAGCTTTTCTACTGTTCAGTAGGAAAAGAAAGCTGTCAGAATAGTGCTGAGAAGACCAAAGCATCTAGTACCTGCTCTGTGCTTTCCTGCTTCCTACTCTATAAGTGTGGTAAGAATAATGCTGAAAAACTCAAGAAAAGTTTTGTAAAAGGGAATTAAATATGAATTTCTATATGCAGGTGAAAGTACTGTTAGGGAATAGCTTGTGGAGCATTAGCTTTGCTAATTAGGGTCTGAGAGTTACTGAGGACAACAAAAATTTCTTGATACTGTGAATAAGGCATATTATTTTGTAACATATAATTATAAATGGCATCTGTGGCATAAATAATCACTCTGATCTACTCTACATTGCTCAAATATTGAATTGAAATATTTGATATAGCTTTAGACTCTGCACATCAAGAGAAATATGAATAGTCCGCAGAATATCGACAAGCAAGATCCAAGATTTGAAGACCATGATCTGTTTTTCCTGATGGTATATAGCTATCCCAGTGGGTATAGATGACATGTGCTATGCCAGGGAAGAGGACTACAGGATCTGCTGATCTCTCCAATTCCAACATCTGTGGTCTTATGTTAAATAGATTTTATGCATCTTCACTCCCTTTTTGCATATTCAGATATTCTCCCTTTGGTTTTTAGTAATAGCTAAGTTAATGTTCTTTCAAGGTATGTCTTACCACACTTTTGAATTTGGGAACATCTTGACTACCCTTACTTTAGAACTTCATTATCAAGTTTACCAATATGTCGTCTAGATTTCAGAGTTAATGTGCTCATCAACAGCACAGCCATTTCAATTTCGTGATGCAGATATCTACTTAGCTAAAGGCTTAAAGTACTCAAAGAAGGGAAGAAGAGAATGAGAGAGTTACAGATTAGATCTGATACAGCATTTTAGAAACAAACAAACAAACAAACAAAAACCCAGATGTTTTTCTGTTTTCTTGCAAGGCTTGAAATAAAAATTACTTAGGTAATTTCCAGTGTGAGCAATTTTATTTTTTTTCTTTTAAATTTCAGTTTCTGTGCTTGAATTTTTCCTGAGATTGAAATATAGTACAAGATACCATAAATAGATTGGAAAAATCAAATTTTAAGAATATAAGAAATGCTTTAACCCACCTAAAACTATGATTTCTTTTGCACTTCTCAGTTCGTAACTGCTTTTAAGATTTCAGCGTATTCTTTCCTGACTCAATGTTAGTGAGAAGAAATGAAGAGAAAGAAGAGAAAAGTAGGTACATTCCATATTCACAGAGTTTTAAATAAGTGTTCCAACCAATTTTCATCAGACCATTCAGTGGTGTCTCAAATAGCCTGTTTTCTTAATGAGAAAGAGGCATCTGAAATACCTAAAATGAAATCCTGCTTTTAGGAATCACTTATTGCTCCTGATTAATTAAAGGTAAAGCCAAGACAGAAAATCTCCAAATCAGGGCAACATAATAAAATGCCCAAAAATTCAGTTCTTGGACTAAGACCTTGAAAGACTGCCTTTGAGTAGGGTGTTACTAAAAAGGAAATAGATCTTGGCCTCCTAACTCTACAGGGAATACATAATCAACTATAATATTTCACCAGCTATGGAGCCAAGATTTATGTAAAGTTAAAATATTAATTCTCATTTAATATATCACTATAACATTATTCAGGATAGATGAAAAAAAATATTTTAAGATTTAACTTGTTCCTTTCTAGGGCAAACCTTGTAGTATCTTTTCATAAAAGCAGATTTTATAGTACATGAACATGAAAAAATTGACTTGATTTGAATGGGCTAAAAGTGTTTGGCACTGAGCCTTATTCATCACACATCATGTTTGTGAACCTCATCACTCAGCATACCTCAGTTTTTTCATGTGGTGTAACAGAAGTACATAATAAGTTATACATAATTAAGTTATAACAATTTTGTTTCCAGCTTTCATAGCAATAAAAAAAAACTTAAGAAAAAAAATTTAAG
>WUAM01000334.1:8174236-8185260 GCA_024336885.1 Actenoides hombroni | reverse complement strand
TTCTTTACAAGTGAAACCTCTTTAAGAGGTATTGTTACTTTTTCCTTTTTAACACGGAGGCATAAAAAAATGAAATCCCAAGGCAGAGACACTTTTCATTTTCCCGGTTTTTCTGCTTTACCCTTTCCCAGATGAATACTCTAACTATGAAGTAGCCGCCAGCCGTTTTCTTGGCTGTCCTTCTGTGGGTTTCTGCAGTTGTAGTTGCACAGTGGCTCAGATTCAACACGGTGGACAGGGATTTCCAATGTCTTTGTGATGAAAGAGGTTTCTGAGGCAGTGCAAGTTCAATGTAACCTAGAAGCTGCATTGGCTGCTTCCTGGGAGGATGACATGACTGGTTTTGAGGGTTTCTGTGGTGTCTCTGCATGCAAAGAGAAAGACAGGTGTGCACTTTGCTTATCTTCAGAGATGTCAGTCTTCATACTACTGTGCAGGGGATATGGGCAATCATGTTAGATAGATACAGTGGATCACAGACATCCAGTCAGGTACCCAGAAGACCAAAGGAAGTGTTAATATCTTAGCTAGGTTGTGTCACATTCAGTGACATAGATTCACTCTTTGCTTCCTGTCAAAAGTCTTCTCCATTTACCATGAGAATTTTTTTGTTATAAGATTAGTTAAGGACAATAAAGTATTGGAATAATTTACCTAGGCCCTCTATCTACTTGAGCCTCTAAGTAGAAACTCAATAGCTTTCTCAGACATGAGCTCATGAAGACATTGATGTCTTGACACAAGATACCTCACTATTTGTCATGCAAAAAGCTCAGTAGATACTAAGAATAACTCACTTTTACTGTGCTTACATACTTGACCTTAAATATGAAAGAGCTAATTGTCAGATTCAGTGAAGCTACATTACTTTCATCAACTGACAAATTCATCCATGCGCTGTATATATATTACAGAACAAAATAAAAAACATAAGGCTGAAGGATAGAGAAACCCTGCAAACAGAATTCTAGGAAGCACTTAACATACCATTTTGTAGCACTAAATCAATAAATGAACAATTATCAATGAGTTCTACTGTTGCTGAAATTTTAAATACTCAAATTGGGTGGGGGCTTTGTTGTTGTTTAGCTTTGTTTTTAAACGCTTATCTTCTTTGGTGTTTGTTGTTTTCCATTGTCTGCTATTTTCATCATGATGCAGCAATAACATAACAATGTTGGCTGAAAGCCAGCCTGAGAATAGACTGAGCCTTCAATGGATTTTTGATGCACAGATATTTTGAGGGGGCATTTAAATGATGTTTATGCTTCTCACAGTGTGAAAAAACAACACTGCTAGGTTTCTTTGATCTGCTGGATACAGGCTATCATAATACAGAAACAGCTGAAGTAAGTACATTCAGGTAGCTTCTTTCTACTTAAATGCGTATCATTTCCTTCTGTGTTCACAAAGAAGGTTTTCATTCAACTGGGGCAAAGTGCACACAGTTATTGATGGTTCAAGTATTTATTGCTTAAAATGACAGTTCTGAAAACATATTTCTCTCACCACACAGAGAGTGGGAGGGCAGTGGAAACGAGGAGATAATTGAGGAAGCTAGAAGTGAAAAGATGTTCATGGCTGTCAGATGCCATTTCCATTTTAATGACTGTAAAGAGGAGTCTCAGAGAGCAGCCAGACAGCTGATATTTGAGTGACCATTCATGTTGTCACATGTTGGGGTACTCTGAGTTGGCATTCATGATTTGAAGGCAAGAATATATCTCCTTTGCTACTTCCCTGGGATTGACTGATATTGCTCCAAGTTTTTGATGTCTCACAATTTTCTGACTAGTATAACCTAAGGCTTCAATGAAGTGGGAGCTGTGTTCATGTTTGACAGCCTACAAACACAAAGGCATTCATCACACCTCCACTTTGCAAACCTGCAGTCTGAAAGATATTGATGATTTGGTGAAGCAAGCAGTCCAGGAGAAGTGGAGAACAAGTAAGAACAGGATGTGTTCATATAGACAGACTGCTTCTGTACATAGCTTGAAGGAAAGAACAAGTTGCCATGCTGGGTCAGATCTTTAATCCATGTAGCCCAGTGTCTTGCCTCCATGACTTGCCAGAACCATGTCTTAAAGAATTTAGGACAGTAAACATAGGACATCACATAGATCCTCATTGTTCCTAATAAATGACCATGCCTATGCCAAGAAACTGTAGAGTTCATACTGCAAAATCAGTGTCTGTACTGCAGTTCATGAGAACATTTACCTGTACATACACTTCTCTCCAGGTCCAGGCTGCTGAGTGTCTGCAAAAAAATATTTGATGCATAGATAATAATATTCTGTGTGCTGAACAGGAACACTGGTGCTCAGCATACAGCACTCTTTAATACAGGAGTTAGATTATGTGGACTAAACCCAGCATGAGCAACTAGGTTCTCAGGGTCTTTTTCCTACAAAGGTTAAGGCATTTGGGCACAGGCCAAGGAGAGCTCTTTAAAGGAAAGTTCAAGAAATCTGTCTTTAAAAAAAAAAAGAGCTTTCAAACAATTCCCAACAAATATTTGGCTTTTTTTAGTTCAACTTCAGCCATTCATGTTATCTGTTTAAATGTTTATTTGAAGTGTCCTTTAGTTTTCACTTCATGTCAGAAGGTTCCCTTGGTTAATTACTCATTGCAGGAAAAAAAGAGCAGTTGCCTTTTATCTGATTTAAACTTGCTACCCTCCTTAATTTTACTGCACATCCTCTTCACCTGCCACAAGATGAGGAGAAGAGAAGCACCTAATCTATCTTCTGTAAGTAATTTATTTTTATCCTTTCATTATGTCCTTTTCTCCCTCTCCTTTTTAAGGTAACTATTCCTATTCTTTTCAATCTTTTTACATGACACATTTAATTTTTTTTTCCCCAAAAAGTATGTATCACTTTCATTTGCCACATCTGAGACCTTCCTAATTTTGATGAAATTTTTTGCTTACTTTTTTCTTATTTTGTTTTTATGGTAGTGTAATAGTACTTCACTAAATTTTCCAGATGAGACCACATTTTGATTTATAGATTGGCTGTCTAGTATTTACTGCATCAATCCCCATCTCAGTTCTTATGAACCCTCACATCTTGTTTGAATTTTTTTCTTAAAACTACAGCTGCATATGGTATAGAAATCTGTCTTCATTGATACCCAGATCCCTTTCCTGGATTGAGACAGCGTATATAGACCCCTGTCCGATGTACAAGCAGTTTAATTTATTTTTTTCCCCTCAGTATGCCTTACTTTGCATTTATTGGCACTGAACTTCATTTGCCCTCACTTTAGTCCTCACATGGTTTAGCTAAGTCTCTTTGAAGTTTCTCACGGATCACTCTGGTCTGTGCTAGCTAAATAACTTTGTGTCATCTGCAAGTTTTGCTAACCTCAGTATTACCCTCTTTCAAGATCATTAATACAGATTTCAAACACAAGATCTAATGCAGAACAATGAAGCAAGGCATCCCACTGTTCACCTTGTGCCACTGACTATTTATTCCTTCCCTTTGTTTCCCGTCTTTCACCAATTTTCAGCCCATGTTTGATGTGCTCCATGAGCACATCAAAAAAGTGAAACCGTAAGTGTGGTTAATCATCAGTGTGCTCAATTTTTCTCACTGCTTTGAATACAAATTTGTGTGGTAAATACAGTGTGTTTCCATCCCTTTCTCTAAGCCATTTTGTTGATTTATTATTTTTTAACAGCTCTAAAAATGCCTTTGATAGGCCCAGAATTTGGAAACGTCTGAAAAAGACACATGTTTACAGTTGTGTATATAGTTCAGCATGTCAGAAATTTTCAGATTTATACTTATGAAGGGACTGTGTCATTTTTGTCTTTGAGTAGTTAGCGATGAAGGGGCTACATAAAAAGATTTTACACCATTTCCCTTTATGAGAACATCACTAGTACCTCTAGAAACAGCAGCACATGAGAAAACAGCTCATCTTTGCCAAAAGAGCAACCTGGATTTTGGCCCTTTCAGATAGAAAGGGTGCCCTCTGCATCTGTGCAGCATGGTCATTTCTAACGTTCGTGCTGTGAGCGCTGATATTGATGTGGTGACCACTAGCTATGGGAGATAACTTTACATTGGGTCCTGAGGTCCCACATCACGCGCTTGCTTAACAGGACATTTTCCTTGCATTTCTCAGATACCTGCTGTCCATATTTCTATGTGAAATATCTGGATGAGGCTCAGAAATCAAAGAGTGAGTGTCCTGACTTTGATGACACAAAGGAGCTGGATTGTGGAACCTAGTGTAAATAATGGTGATGGGGCCTAAGTCCCACTATTTCAGACCTGTCATTGTCTTCTGGTTGACAGCTTCTGATTGAGCTTCTGGTCAGCTCTTTTCTGCTGCACTATCTGAAAGCTCTTCACACCACTTTATTCTGCAAATCAAGCTCATAAAAGCAAGTCTCCTACACTGTGGATACTCCCTGTAATGAATATGAAACTTCTTTTTCAAAATAGTTTGCAATATGAGCTTAAAAATGAGCTGATTCTGGAAATAATCTTTCCAGTTAACTAATTTGCCATAATATCAAGAGAAAGTATAAGTGATGTGTGAGCATGGTCAAATCAAATGTGTTTATTGCTTGGAGGGAATGTTGATGGAAAATGTTTTGTTATGGTCAAGCATCTCTGCTCAGGAGCCTTTGCAATGTGCTGAGAAAAATGGGAGATATTATCAATTGAGTAGCAGAGTGCTGGCACTCAGACTGATCCTATTTCATCCTTTTATCTTGGACATCTTATTTTACAGAAGCATTTTACATTCCACGAGCGTTAAGACAGTGAGTGACTTCCTCTGATGTTCCCTGGGACTGTGACTTCGCATACAATGATGCTTTGACTCCGTACCATTCGTTAACAGAGATTATTTTTTTGGTTCCTGGTCACTGTGGTAGCATCTGCAGGATGGGTTTTGTACATGGAAGGATGATTGGTAAATTATTGAGAGCAATCTGTAGGAAGTGATGAGGTATATCCCTCTCATTTCAGGATTTTACCATCTTGACTTTGCTCATGAAGAGGAATTTACTTCCAGTTTTGATCTTCAATCATAATCCCTCTGTCTCTTCTTTATGAAAACAAACAAGCAAGCTCAGGCAAAAGTCTTTAGTTTTTAAAGATGGAATGAAGGGAATTAACTGTGTTTTTATGACTAATCAAGTCTTAGATCTACCTTCCAGCATGTGGGGGATCTGAGTTCATCTCCCTCCTGTGCCTGAGAAGGTTCAAAAGTACACTGCTTATCTCTTGAAGCAGAAAAATGTCAACAGCACTGATTCAGAAAGTCTTGTTTTCAAAAACCCAATATGTCTGTGGTGTCAGCACTTTGCTAAAAAAAAATGATTTTAAATTCCTGCATCAAAGGAGGCAGGCTGAGCTTTCAGTAACATATCTCCCCACTCATCTGAGTGCACAGACAATTTTTCTGTCACTTGCAAAGGAGAAGGAGTGTCTCTGGTTCCTTTCTATCAGAGTTGACTTCTTCTAGGTGTTCAGCTGAAGAAGAAGGTTAAGTGTTTAGATAACTATTGACAGTGGGGCCTAATTTCTGATTTTTCCTTGTCATTTCCCACTAGAAAGTTTAGGACACTCCTATATAAGCCTGGTGGCTTCCCTGAACCTGGTTTTAGACATTTAACCCTCTCAATGTCTTCTATAAAGAACCTAAGCACTCTAACCCCAGTGAAGTATAGAAATTTATCTGAAATTCAGGAAATGAGATGTGATTTGACTGTGGAAACTTAGTACTGGGTTCCCAAGCTACAGCTTCTATAACAAAGATGAACTTTAGTTTAGGGCATCTGTGCTTACCTCTTAGAATGTAATTTATGAGCAACTAATGGTATAACTCCATTCAGTTTTGTCTGAGAGTGTACTTTTGAAACAAATCTCATAATTGGCCCCAGTTATTACATGTTGGTTGTCCTTGCTTGTGTAGGCATAATCTTCAGTTAGAATAGGTACCTCAGTTTATGTGAGGTGTATTCTGTCTTTTGTCCTGATCTTGTTAAAGTATGTCAATTTTCTTCTTTCAAGAAGTGAAGGAGGTTGACTCTCTCATTGAAAACTTGATTGCACATCACTCAACTGTAAAAGAAAAAAAGTTCTTTGTGCAGCCTAGAATGCAAAAATCCATTAGCTTTTTTTGCTGGGGTGGAGGGTGTGTGTTAAATCAAGTGTCAGAGGTGAACTATTAACCAAGTAGTTAGTTAATGTTAGTTTCTTTTCTGTACACTGAGAGTCACTTAATAAAGAATGAACAGAATCAGTAAGATTTGCAAAATTGGAAGTGTTCACACTTGACAAGCTTCATAAATATCCTTTTTTCTTCACATACTCTTTTTATCACAGATCTCTTTCCCAAGCCACAATCCCAAAAATTAGGAAGTCTAATAAAACATATGTAGTCATTTCTCTTTTCTTTTTAGGAGTGAAACAAACCTCTGTGGGACTTTTTTTTTTCCTTTTTTTTTTTTTTTCCGTTTGGAGAGAAAGAAATTAGACTGAACTAATCAGCGTGAATTGTATGGGGAACGTTATGAGTCATCAGGAGGAAATTCTGCTTCATCTTTGTTTAAAAAGAAATAAAAAACGAGGATTTTTAAAATTACCGAAAGAAAAGGAAGATTAACTGTGCTCTGAATGCAAGAGCTTTCCAGGAGACCAAATAAGTCTTCTATAAACTGATTTGCCTTTCTGACTGCGATTTAGTAGAGTGACACCTAATTTGTTCTGAGAGTCATTGATGCCTCCAACACAATGGAGGATGACAGCTTGCATAACCTCTCTTTCAGCTCTCATCTCATTTATTCTGTTTGAAGTCGAGTTCCGACAAGAGAGAGGCACAGAATTAATATTACCTTAGATCAGCTCAGTCTCCAGAGGGAGCAGCAAAAGCTTTTCTGGAAACAATAAACCCTTTAAACATGACAGGAGGAATAGGACCTTAGGAGGTATCTGAAAGTATCCATTATTAAAGAAAAAAAATAAAAACTCTATGTGGGTCACTTTGATTGCAGTTTGGGTTTTTTGTTTTTTTTTTTTATCTCCCTAACAACAAAAGATGAGCTACTGCCAGTTTTACACAGAATTTTAAAGATTTTGGATAGTTTGTGGTTAACATCTATATTATACATACACACATACATACATGCATACATATGTTTTCTTTTTTGTTATTGTAGCAGAGTCCCTAGCCATGAATGGTATTTGTTTTGACTTTGAAATTCCCTGCTTGTTTGATCTGGTTCCTTTCCAATTTAAGATTAAAAAAATCAGGAAGGGAAATTCCCATCACATCTGATAGTTTATAAGGTCAAATTTAATTATTGCAATTTGCATTTAAAATTAATGTTAACACTTTTAAAGTAAATCAGAGGAAGTCAAAGAGATAATTTGTGCAGACAGCTTTGTAGAAGGAACAAAAATAAAGGAGCATGACAATTTCTGTGTAGCTGTGTACACTTTAATCTGTGGTCTACAGAACATCAGCATGGGTAAACTGGCACAATTCCATTCGAGCAGTAGAGCTACAGTGAATTATGCCAGCTAGTGGTCAGACTTTATAGACATATATTTATATATACATATATATATATATGTACATGTGTGATTGACAAATTATATACTTAGGGGGAAACTATATAGAGGAAAACTGGAAATGTTGCTGTTTGTCTAACAAAACAAAACAAAACAAATCCCCCTGGGGTTTTAACAACTAAGAGTGGACAGACTTAATATAGGGGCTATCCATTAATAAATAATCTGCCCAATGGATAAACCTGGCAGCATTTTCTTTTTGTGAATTCTCAGTGGACTTCAGATTTCTATCAGCAGACGTCCAATTTACATGTGAATCGCGATTTCATCATATCATATCCTGTCATTCCACTAGGAATAATTTCCTGTCATTCGTCTGTGAATCACTTCAGGAAAGTACAGATGACTTAATAATTTACAATTAAATAGTTCGTGTCATGCTGGAGCAAACCAAGTGAAAAGAATCAGTGTATTTTCCACAGAAATGCAAATACATCTGGGAGATGCAGAGTGGAGCAGAAAAGAAAGGAAGAGAGAAGGAGGAAGAGAAGAAAGCCATTTAATGATGGACAGTAGAATGGTGGCATTTAGTGGGACTGTGGAAAAGGATCCTGATTTTAACAGAAGTCAGAAAGGTAGAATATAAATGAGGATGTTGAGTAGATTGGAGAGAAGACAACCCAAATATCGCTTTGTTGGGAAGGGTAGTATAAACCTTTCCAATTCTGCTGAATGCAGGAGAACACTTAACAACCTCAAGGGATGAGCTACAGGCCTGAGATTACACTTCCTTCTCACTGAACAATTTACTAAATGAATGTCACTTGTCTTCCTCGTCTCCTCCATCTCCCCACCCCCATTCTTGAAATGTTTATTTGAGTAGGCTTTGGGTTTCAGTGTTTGTTAGAAGTTCAACATTATTTGTCAGCAGCTTTGTGCAGTTCTACATATGGTTTTGTGCTAATCTATTCACTTTGACTGTGCCTTTTATGTTATTTGTGATGTGTGGCCAGCTCCACTGTATTCCCCTCTGACTGGAAGAGCACAGAGAGGAAACATATTCTTGTGGTCTTAGATATGCTACCATTACTTCTCATTTCTGGATGGGATTCATCTTCCTTAACATTACACAGTTACAATACAGATGTCTCCATCCAAGATACTCATCACTGGCTCTCTATGGTCTATGAAAAGAAAGAGGTGTTTCAGAGCAGGACTGTTCTGCCCTATATTAAACTATCTAACCCAAGAGGAGATTAATCTCTCTCTAAAACTGCTTTTTTCTTTCTATCGTCTTTAAAAAGAAACTTTAATAACAGCTTAGATGGAAACATCTGCAAGTTAGATGTTCAAAATTACGTGTAATTAAAGCTACATTTCAAGTCAGCTTGTTTTGGTAATCCAGATAATGAAATGGATGCTGAAAAAGGTTTTTGAACACAAAGAAGAATATACCACTCCAAAGCAATGTAAACAGACAAAAGGTGACTTTCTAACTGAGATTTGAAATAAAATCATTTACCTTCTAGACAAACGTCCCTTGGGAAAACATTCTACTAGGATGAGTCATCATGAAGAAGGTCAAAACTTAGGATGCAAAGCCAGAGGAGAACAGATAAAAAAATTAATCATTTCATGGCATATAACAGTCAGGGTAAATTAATTCCTTTCATTGGATTAATTTACTTATATATGATGAGGGAAAGGCAAAAGGTGCTATATATCTCTGAAACCATACTTTAAACTTTTTCTTTAAATGGAGTGGAAAAGGAGACATAATGAAGAGTCAGTGAAGAATGCAGGGTTGCACTGTGATAAGCTTTATTGTAAGGTATGTCTCCACCTTGTAAGGAAACTACAGCAATTGTGTGCATAAATTCACACCAATTTTAAAAGCATAAATCACATGAAAAAGTGGTGCCTGGTTAGATGTTTTTCTGTGTACAGGGTACATGGTATAGTGGGAAGGTAAATTAACTCCCATAGGAGTTAAATTCCAGCTTACTCCATACAATGACCAGAAATGGCCAAACAACTTACATCAATAAAAGATCTCTTGTATTCAATGGAATTTATATCAAAGTTCATGCAGTAATTAACAAATAGCAATTAATTCTCATTACATCACCCTGAGACAAAATTGTTAAAAGCTGTTTAACCTGTGGTTGGACTCACAATCCAGAACAAAATAAATAAGAACAAGATAAAAACCCTGGCTCTCATGGCTGCATTTCAGAGGAGTACATACAGTGAACCCAAGTTACATTCTCTAAGTCTTTCATCTAGCTTCCCTCCAGAGAATGAGATTGAAAAAGTAATGATAGAATCTGTCTTTATAACAGTAACTCTGTGGTTATAGCAGCCCTTCAGGACTGGGAAAGTTATGTTCAATTCCTCCCTGCAGGAATTTAGTCTCTTTTCCTTCCTTACACCTGAAGACTTTAATTTTTTTTTTTTTGTGCTAAATGACAAAGCTTCAACCGGGCACCCGGAAAGTGCTCCTGCCCTCCTCAGTTCATAATAGGAAATAGAATCATTCACTGCTCTGCAATCATTTTAATTTTATAGAACAGAATTAAAGATTTATTACTTGGACCCAAGAAAAAGGAAAAAACACTGTCCAGCTAGACAGACTAGACTGTAGTCCTTGCTCTTGACTCTCTATCTCATCCACCTGATAAAAAATTCATGTTTATCCTATTTATTAGCAGTCCTTCTCAGGAAGCTGTAGTTGACATTTGAATCATAAGAAAAAGACTAAATTAAAATCAGGCCACTCACTTTTTAAAGCTTGTTCTAATCACCAAACTCTCATATGAATGTTGAAAAAAGACACTTAATTCCTTTGACAAAACAAAACAAAACAAAACAAAACAAAACAAAACAAAACAAAACAAAACAAAACAAAACAAAACAAAAGGTTGTAAATAAATATGTTCCAGAGAGATTTGGGACTGTAATAATGATGTGTTATGGTACATCCCAGAGGCTGAGCCAAGTGTCTAAGATTCAGAAAAGAATAAGATCTGGCATATATATTCCTGTCTTTCATGCTTCTTACAAGGTAGTTCTCAACAAAGTATGTTGGATGCTTTTGTTATGATGCTGTTCCAGATGCACTGTCCAGAGAGAGCAGGTACCTGGTAAACGACTCCAGCTTTTACTGCTGTTGTAGGATCTACCTACTAAGATCTGTAGGTTCTTTGATGCATCTTGCATTTGCAGTTACACAGCCCTGCTGACAAAGTGTCTCCCCCATTCCTGTATACATTTATTTTTTTTTACCACACACTGTGAAAGAAATAATATGATCTGTATTTCCAAATGTGAACCTGAGGTACAGAGAGATAGCAACTAATGTGTCCAACATGAGAAAGGGAGCAGAAAGAGCAGGGGAAGATCCTGCTGTGTTCCCTTCACCCATGCAAAAAACACCAGGTGCTCCCAGCAGCTAGTGAGGGAGATCAAAGATAAGAA
>WUAM01000334.1:8139666-8153265 GCA_024336885.1 Actenoides hombroni | reverse complement strand
AATAAACCAGCCCACTCAGAGCAAAACAAGGCGAAGACAGGAAAGTACCATGTTATTGTCAGTGAACGCTATCATCTCCATGTAACCTACAGAAATGCCCCCACCATCACTCCCAAGCTACAGCACTGCCAGGGGCTCTTATCTGCCTGCTCTCCAGTGTCCTTCTTTCTGCAGGACTGGTGTGATTTATCTCAGGATCTGCTCTCTAAATTCACTCCTGTCTCTTGGAGAAAGAATCAGACAGTGATAAAGAACTTACTTGAAATGCAAGTGAGGTGGGGAGGAAAGACTGCACTCTCACTCCCCAAACACCAGTTCTGAAGGAGAAGATTTCTACTCTGCAGCTTCTAGCAAATTTTCTTGCTCTGAAGGAACACACGCTGGTGTTCCAATCCCTGGATATACATATCTATCAGTCTGCCCTACAACCTGAGTTCTTTGGGCATGAAGCATCCACCCTAGTGTAGCTGAAAAATGTCTAGCCTGCATGGCTCTACAACAAACAATAGGCAGGTAGGTTTAGGAGTAGAAATCACACATATTGTAGTTTTGCACATGAACCGGACTAACTTGTCCTGTTATCACCACCAGTCCATATCCAAAGAATCCTGCTGACCTCCGTAGAGTGTAACTAAGAGGAGAATTCAGCCTCAGTGCATATCCCCTGTGGCTGTACCAAGGTACCTAATTATTGTTGTTTGTTATTTCTATTGCTGTAGAACCCACAGGATCAAATAAGGATCAGGATCCCAACTGTGTTAGGTGCAATGCAAGCATATAAGCACTCATGGTGCCTGCACTAAAAACCTTACAACCATGTCTCTTAGGAGAACATTTCTCCATCTAATAGACTTCTCTATTAAGAACTGTTAATTACTTAATTCAGCCTAATTTTTTTTCTCTTCTTAGTTTCTTCTATTTCTCCTGCCTAGCTCCCCTAGACCATCCTTAATAATTCTTCCTTCACAGTATCAACAGCTTCACACTGTGCAAGCAATTATTATTCCCCCTCTTGCCTCTTGATTGTCTCATCAAACATCTCTCCCTGTCACTTTGTGCTTTCCTTTAAAAAGAACCATTTCTCTTCATTATTGTTATTGTAGCAACAGCTTTGGATCATTATCATTCCAGCATGGCTGAGTGACATGAGAGTTGTGCCTCCTCCCTGGGCCGTAGTGTGGTGTTTCCTTGTAGAAGTCTCCAAACACCCCATGTGTTATTCACACTTTCTGTTTCTCCTTTTACCTCATTTTTACTACTGGAGATATGGCTCATTGTCACCCTACAAGTTTTCTTCACTGTTATTGCAACCTAAATATCACATCTTCCATTTACTGAACACCTGTTTCAGATTAACTCTTTGCACACCTATCTCCAGAGGCATTAGATGATGGGGTTTTTTTAGCCACTGTTCTGGACTGAATCTCATTTCACGGTTTCCTGCTCATGTTTCTGAAGTCTCTAGGTGACTTTGTATAACTTCTCCACCTCTACTATAATTCACACAGAGGAATCTCAGCAGACCTTGCCTGATAGCTTGTCTCTGTGGCTTCCAGAGGCAAAGTGTATGCTTTGCAGTGCAACTACACCTTCAAAAGATCACAAGCTTGTATTAGAAGGTTTGTCTCCCATAACTTACATGTATCTGCAACTGGAATGCTCTGCTGAATGGCTAGCACTGATCTCCACTCCACCTGCTTATGGCCAGTACTTCCAAATCACCATCCTGATAGCAGGATGGTGATTTTTTAGAAATGCAATGTTCAAGTCGCTTATTTTATATGAGTTAAATAAAGTGCTGATATAGTGGTCACAATAGTCCATGAACAAGTTAAACTGAAGTTCACCAGAAAAATTTCTTAGATAAAGAATATTCTCCAAGTGCAACACCTTTCTAGTGTCATGTTGTTAGGCTGGAACAGGGCAGGATAGGAATGAGTTATTTTGCTCTTCTTTCTAGATGTTCTTAAAAAGGTTGAAAATTCATCAGACAACTTTCATCTTGTAGGTCATTAATCATATGTTCTCAGGTATGTGACCAACTGACTTTTCAAGAGGAAAACATGAACCACCATATCAGGAGACAAGTGGTTAGACATCGTAAAGGAAATCTCTTGAACTACCTTCAGATGGAAAAAGAATTTTTCTTTCCTTTTTGTTTCAAGTCAAGTCTTTCCTCAAAAGTCCTTTTCATAACATTGGATAAGGTGCAGTCCCTTTCTCATACCTGTTTAAAATAGGTCATGGGAGGATCAGATGCTGGACACCCTCTTTAGACAAGAAAGCTATACCAGCTTTTGGAGAAAATATTGCCTTTCCTTACCTACACAATTTGCCCTATTAAGACTAGATGACAGTATTCCTTTTGATGATATCTGAATTTAAGACTATGATATGTCACAGTAAAATATTAGTTAAGTAGGAGGTATTGCAATTAACCATCGTTAATACTGAATCTTTTAATACCTGAATTCATTTGCTAATTGGACTGCTGTTATGTTTTGGCTGTTTCCCGTGAACCATCAAGAACACTGGGGAAAAATAACTCCAGGAAATGTATTCTTCTTTGTCTCAGGCTTACGATAAATCTGCTTTAGTTTAAGTGATCCTCACTCTTTAATTTCAACTTGTTGCCCAAGCAGCAGTATCTTTTATGCAGGCATTAACATCTGTAAATTTAAAATTCTTCAGTTGGGATTAACACCTTCCCTTACAGAGTAAATCAAATTACCTCCTATCTGCTGCAGTGTAAGAGTATGACCATGTATTGTGGCTCAGCTGACATGTGGCAGTAGTAAAGATCTAGTAAAGCAACCATGAGTCTCATCTCTTAGAATGTCTTGGCTTTCAGAATGCCTGGGAAAAATAGCAGAGAAAAACAAATTACTGGTATTAGCTAGGCAAATTTGTTGCAGGATATGGAAGTGCCAAGCGATCGTGCCAAGATATTTTCTCTTACTTTGCAACATCACTAGAAAAACACAAATGTAATGACTGAAAGTAAGTCTCACCTTGCCTATCTTCAAACATTTGAAAGATGGTATCTAAGTCCACTATGTTTTCCATACAGTCACTGGGGGCAGTTGAGTAAGTTATTGTGTGGTTGTGTCATTTTTAAAAAATGAAATGGATTTGAAAAAATTTCTTAGTGGATGGACTTGATTTTTATTTCAATGTAGCAGAGTTAAACTAGTTTATACCTTTGAAAAACTGTTTGGAATTGTGTATCTGTCTTGGACTTTGGCCAAGATAATCTTTTCTCTGAGACAGATTAATCAATTCTATATGTCATAAGGGTATAATCATAAGGGTATAGTAATTGCAATAATCAACGATAAACATTATTAGTGTTTTTTGATAACATGTCTTCTGTTATCTCCAGACTCTTAAGATATCACTGCAATGTTTTGCTGGAGGTAGTTCTGAACATAACCTTTCAAGAATGGTATGGTCTAAGTATAGTGAATTCAAAAAAGATAAGTAAGAAGGGAGGTCAGAAGAATCACAGAATCTCACAGAATCCCAGAATCCCAGAATGTTAGTGGGTTGGAAGGGACCTCTGAAGATCGAGTCCAACCCCCCTGCCAGAGCAGGACAAAACTAGAAGTCTAGCAAAATGACCTAAGCAGAAAGATTGAATGAACTCAGCTTGTTTAGTTTAGAGAAGATATCCTGGGAGTGCTGCTGTTAGAAGTCTACACGCTTCTAGCTGCTGCTAAGGAAGAGGGAATAATCTGTTCTTGTTGCTCCTGGCAGGTAGGGCAACAGATAAATTCAGCAAGAAGAAGTTAAAGTGAGAGTTAAAAGAACTCTTATATTAATGAAGACAACAAAACAGTGGAAGAGACCATCTTGGAAATTTTGGAGTTTCCCATACTAAAATTCTGTAAGAGTGGGTTACTCAGAGCACAGGACCAATACCTGAATATTTTTACTTTGACAAAAATGAAATGGACCACCTGAAGTAACCAACAGACATATGATGTTACTGGTAAGTATTTTAATGCATAAATGGTCTCCTAAAATCAACATCATTCACACAGTAATGCATTGTATATTGTGAATAACGCTTCAGAATCTATACAAAGTTAATTGACTGAACCTATATCTGTCTCTGTGCACTGTTTCCTAATTATAAATATCTTTATATAGTTGCTTACTCATTAAAATCCACTCACATTAGGCCTGTCCACCTTTTACCACAACATTTCTTCTGAGATTTTTTTTTTTAACCTCCTTTTCATTTTTTAATTTCCTTTTCAGATCTTGCCAATCTTTTTATTCAGTAGGTGTCACTAGATTTTGTAAAAGAAATACAAAAAAATCATGCAAATACACTCTCCTTCTATCCAGCGATGCTGTCCTATTTGCCTGGGCCCAGCACTGTCACACTCCCATCAGCCTGGTTTTTTGAAGGTGAAACTGAAAGGACAAAAGAGTGTGCTGCTAGCAGAGGAGATGACAGAAATTGAACCAACAGATCCCCCAACAAGTTGTTTCAGATTTAAGGTCAGTCCGATATTTGCCAGTCAAATGAGATTCTGAGTCCCTGTGTATAACTGATCAAATTGCCCAGCTTTCTTATCTTCCTTCTGCCTCTGCTTTAAACAACATGTTTACGGCTACCACAGTGGCCCTTTCTACATGAAAACTCTGGGGAAGAGTGTCCTCCTTTGCAGTGTCTCAGGCTCATTTGTTTTGTCAACAAACCAGAGTGTTTTTGAAGCTGCTGTGAGAACCACAGGGAAGATGCTACAAACACAATGATGTATTATCTAGGGAATTATTTAAAGATAGGAAGGGAGTCAGATGTCACTGGGACATGATGCTTCTTGTTTCTATGGTGAGGGTGAGCAAAAGGAAATAATCCACTAAAAACACCCAGGTACACTCGCTCTTTCCCTTTCATTATTCTATGCATCTGTTATACCAAGAAGGGATTTAAAATAATTGTTTAAGCTTTATGAGTTTTAAAATGGCTTACTGCTGACAGTCTTACATTCTTACTGTCTTCCTGCCTGCATCTCTAAAGCTTGTGATTTCACAGTATCTATTTTGGCACCTGCATATTGAAAGTAATGGAGAATGATAGTTATCTGCAGAGAATGCCAAGCCAGTACTATATTCCCCATTGCCTCGCAAGCCCAGGTAGATCAGATTTGAAATAGACTGATCACTTCCAGATGAAGAGGAAGAGGGTATCTCGCTTTTGACCACCAATCTATATTTGGCATCTTCGCTGCTCCTCCTGATTTTTCACAAGTTCTATCTCATTAATGGGCACAGTCAGAGAAATAACAATACAAAATGCAGCTCTGTTGTGCCTTCAAGCATCTACCTTCTTCTGTAAAATGTAGATTTTTTTCAAACAATTATGATGCTTTCTTATTTGTACTGGGCTTTGCAAAACCTCTGTCACTTCCCAGCTGTGAAAATTTGTTTACAAGAACATCTAAACTTTAGCCCCAGAAATATTTCTTATTAGATATTTTTATAGACGAGCGAATCTTTTCAGAGGAGTGCATAGCATCATATGAGGCAAAGTTCTATTGTCAGAAATCACTCCTTCACTGGGGCAGATCTTCAGCTAGAGTCACCAACACTTATAATTCAACAAGCTGAGTACCAGATATATAAAAAATAGTGTTGCTGGAGTTTGAGTCTTCTGCATTAAAACACTTCTTTCCCTAATTCCACATAGTGATTCTGTGATCTGAACATCATACTTTTATTTATTTATTTATTTATTTTCATCAGTACCATAGATTTTTCTTGCTCTTGAATCATATTCCAGATGATGCTCTGTAAGCTCAGTACTTCTATTCAGTTTGCCCTTTATAACAAAGGAAAAAAATATTCAAATTGCCAAACACATGATTTTTGATGATACCACAGCTAGTGAAAGTCCCAGTGCTGATCCCCACTGGTGAGTGCTGGTATGGCAGAGATGTAAGGCATGAAGAGAGGATCAGTCTTAGTTTTGACCCAACAGGAAAAGGTTATTTCTGTATAAACCTTGAAAAAACCCCACACAGCAACAGATACTATACATATCAGTCTCTTAAAAATACACATATGCAAAGGAAATCACCTTAGCATGGAAACTGGATCTGCCAAACAATCATGTCCACTTGTTTTCATTCACTATTTTTACAGGGTATGTGTCATTACTTCCATTTTTTGCAATGATAGTTCTCAGCTGAAGTAAATCATTGCAATACATTCAGTTCTCTCTAGTTTTTAAAGTAGTACCAGTTAGATCAGAAGTTATGGAACTGACAGTTCACCAGACTCCCTGCGTGGGCTTGCCACATGGTATGCAATGCAGTTCAGTGTTTTGATCTTTACCTTTGGGATGTCTGATGGTCTGCCCACATTACCTTAGAGTTGTCGTCAGTAATTCACAACCTCTTTCTTCAGGCACTGGTTTACATAATGACCTCAGAAAGACCAGATGAGACCCACCTCATCCCCTTTTAGTCCCAGCGCAAAGAGTGCTTCTTGGATCTTAGATTTCCTCTGCTCTTAAAATTTACATGGAAATAGCTACATTTCTATAAAACAGTAATTAACAAAAAATTACTGAAAATGGTTTTGCCTGATACGGTGAGAAAACAACTGGGATAAATACAGAGTTTTCTGACTCAGACACTACATGATGAATCAGAATAGGATAAGATAAAACAGAATAGGACAGAACAGAAATCATATGAAAGCCAAGAAGTTTGTTGGCTTTCCAGCAGCAAAGACATTTCCATCTCACATCCATTAATCCTTCATGAGCCTCAAAAAATGGAGTTTATTAAACCAGGCTGAAGTCAAACCACCCATGGCTTTTCAGCATGCTTGTGATTCAGTTCAGCCTTTTCACATATCTATGAAAAATGTAAATACCTTGCCATGTCTGTGTAGAAAATTTGTGAAGAAACAGCATTTGTCACTCCTTGGAAAACACAGAAATAATTTCACACAAATCAAAGGTTAGTGCTTCATTCTGCTTAGTATGATCGTAATGGTGGACTTCTGCAATTTAAAAAACCCATTTAAAATAAGTTGTCTGATTGGCTTACAAGTACCAAAGTGAAATTTGTCATTGTTTCAATACTAAATATTCTTTTAAAGTAAAATTCCCATTGGATTTGTACTTGGTTATTGATATAATCCTTATCAATGCTAGAACACTGCAGGAGTTAGCCTTTCTTGACTTATTTATGTACTCTAAATATAGCAGTCATGCATCAAATTAGAAGTACATTTATAAATAATTTATGGAGGATGAATAATGGATTCTTAAATGTCTTAATAAATGACTAATCAATTGTTATAGAAGCCACAGGTCAGAGGTTACTTCTAAACATGGCAAATAAACCACATGAATAATAAGCTGTCTAGAAACCATCATCCTGGAAGGTGCTTGTAACTATATAGATAACTATTCATATCCAAAATATGCATATAACTAAACTTTATGAATAATACAATAAGAAACAAAATGTAAACCAGAGACATTTATTCTGTATGCTCCTGCCAATAATTTGTCCTATATTTCAAGGAGTTATAAAGCTGGCAAAAACAAGAGCTTGAAAATCGTCAATGAGCAAAGGGATAGAGTTCTCTTCAAAAACATACTCTTATTTTTCAACTGGTTTATGAAAGACACCAAATTTACTATCTTTCATGAGCAGTTTTTTAGTATGTGATTAGTGTGACAGGTGATAGAGGTTATTTTTGGACTGTTACTACTAGAATTCCTTCAGAGATCTATATATATCTGTAAATAAGGAAGTCCTATTTCCAAAATTTCTTTTGCTATATGAAACTTATTCTTTTGTATATATAATTAGTTGGTGCAAAGACCTGGAACTAACAGTCAACATGAAAGACTGCAGAGAACCAAAAACATACAGAAAAGAGTGTTGTAGGATTGCAGCCTGACCCGAGACTTGCTTGGCACCTAAGCTGTTGAGTATCTAAGTGGTATCTCACATGACCATCCTGTAGGACAATATGTGGTGTATTCCTGACCAACAGAGGAACATACCAATATTACACTTTCTGGTGACCTTGAAAGCCTTGTCCCTGAATGGCAGGTCATATATATTGCATAGCATTGATTAACTACTCTTGAAGGTCTCGTAAGAACCCAATAATGAAAAGAAAAAGCAGACAAAGGCAGCAAGCTATAGTTTTAAGGCAAATGGAAACTTAAGATTACGGTTGGTTGATCATTTTTCATCCTTAAAAAGTAAGGCACCTATAAGAATAAATCATGTTTTTTAATAAGGTGACAAAATTAATTCATCGTCCAGTCTTCTTTTTTGTTTTTCTTAAATTCTGAGCTGTTTCTGAGAGCCTTTAAAAGTCAAGATGTCTTTAAGACTGTTTCAGCACATTAAATAATCCAAAGGAAAAACCTGAAAGACAACTGAATGTGTCAGCTAAACAGTTTAAGCTCTCCAGCTTCAGTCTCTATAGGCAGCAATTACATTTCAAAGGAAAATGTTTTACAATTGTAATTACACATAATAGGAGGAATGTATTTTTTCCCTTTATCCTACTCCCATGGTGAGTCAATTTAATTTTTAAATACAAGAGACATAATTGATTTTAACCCTAGATTAGTACTGAAAATGATCTATATATGCTTTCACTAATGGAACAAGAGAATTGGCATTCCTCGGGGACCTTAACCCAACCCCGTTCATGGCAACAATTATTAGACCCTGACAGGTTAGCTACTAGGAAGAGGGGGGCATAGAATACCCTGCTGATTAACAATCTAGTGAAATAATTAATGTTATGCTCTTCTCATTTAATTATGGATTATTCACAAATATATTATTATTAGAGACCACAAAGGGAAGTGGCTGTGCAGTTTTGACTTCGTCTATGCTGCTCAGAAGGTCTTTTGTAAAAGGTTTAGGGAAACCTCTTGCTTTGACTTGCTTCTGATCATATTTTAAACAAATGGGGAGCTTCTACAATTTTGTTAGGCTCTGATTCAGCACCCTCAGAAATAGAGAATTTTACAGTGATTTTAGTAGGATTATATTAGGCTTAAATGTATAAGACTGCATTGCAATATCAAGACTACATGTTTATTCAATATATTAATGGGTTAGCAATCAACAACCATGCACCTTGTTCGGTTTCCAATACGTTTTTCTTCCTGTCTGTCATAATACTGTATATCAATCCAAACAAATCCCTTTACAGGCTGTTATGAGAAACAAGAATATGGAAAGGACTTTACACTCCAAGTGTATTTATTTTCCAGCTGCTATAACCCCAGACATTTTAGATGTCAAATATTTTATTTTAAATAAAATAGAAGTGAAGTGAATGGGAAAATGACCATGGCATCTGGGAAATGCCAGCCCCTGTGGTTAAGTGACCAGATAGATTATTTATGGGTAATTTGACCCACCTTTAATTTCAAGTGACATACATACATGGGCATATAGACTAAACTAACTTGCTTTAACAACTAAAATATGCTTAGCTATGCTGAATATTTGTCTGTTTGGTGGAAAATAGGCTCTCCCAAATCTCACCTGAGTGGCAGTTCTGTAGTTTCCAGTTGGATGATTCCTGGGTTTGAGATTTATTTTATAGTCTTCCCTCAGTTTGCAGTAGAGGTTAGATATGCCAGGGCTAGTAAGAAAAAACGGACTAGATTTTCGAGCTTGAGAGTTCAGAGTCAGACTCATTGCTAATAAGACTTGGTATTTGTAGTGACATGCAATTATGTTGTAGACCTTTAGTCCTTTCCACCATTCAGAAAATAAGACTGAAAAAGGGATCCTAAAGAAGGTGCATTGCAGCCTTCCTAACTAAGCTGTACATTCAGGATGTTCTTGTCACTCTTTTTTCTTGTCCTTGATGCTGCACAGATTTTTGTGTAGACAAATTCATGTAGAGTCCTGCTGACTTTAGGCTAGACAGGGTTTTAACTCTTTCTTCATCATGAAACTTGTAGACTATACTCTGACTCCTTTCCCTGTGTAATCTGCCACTCTTTTTATACTTGACTTGCTATTATTGCCTGACTTTTTAATGGAGAATATTGGCACTTTTACAGGCACTTGCTGAACAATGTGAGTAATGGTGCAAATCTTTATTCCTTCAGAGTTATGAGGCCTGTTATTTGCTGTTGACTACAGCAATTCAGAGTGAGCAATCTGACCCAAGCCTGGACTTGATACATGAGAGCCAATGTTGAAGATGTGCTTGATCGTTACAAACTGTCACATGATTCTGTTGCTTTATGAATAAAATAGCAGGTACCTCCTTCAGAGGCATTCTACATCATCAGTGAGAACACACACACAGAGAAAGTGTCATATGTTGGTGAAGCGGTAAATAGATCTAAGAACCTCTATGGTTTGTCCTCAAATGAAAGCTCTGAAAGCACAGGAAAATTTGTCTGGCAGTGAGAAAGGCTCTACGTGGCATTTGCATTCAGCAATATTTTGTACACCTTTTATGACTTTAAAATTGGAACTTCTGTGCTTTGTCTAATAGAGATCACTCTTCATCTTAGAGTTAGTAAAACCAACATGAAAAAAATATGCTCTGCTCTGGTCTGGAATATGAGCAATGTTGCTTCTAGACAAAAAGAGCCAAAGCACCGTTCTGACATGTGGACAGCAGAAGTTTGGGAATAAAAATAGCAACACAAAGCTAGCCCCAGGGTAATTATCTAATATAGCTGTGATGAACTGCCCTCTCTAGTGTCTGTCTAGCTGTCCTTGTTGCTTCAGGTATACTGCAGGGCTAATGCAGCTTCATCAGTTCTGGACAGGGCACACCTGACTTCCTCAGCACACAGGAAGAACCAATAGTGGTAGAAAGTCTTTCTCCAGAAGAGCCAACAGTGTAGATAGTGGACCAAAGATGTTTATTATCACTGTATAAGACTACACAATATTAGGAAATGGCAGTTTGATGGTACAATCTTACATTTTCTCAGCATTTTGAAGTCTGTTGAGGAATAGCTGCTGTTGACCTGTCATATTCAAACTTTGCCTTCTTAACATGGATTCTAACTGAAGGCAATCAGCTTCAGAGCATATATAGCAGCCAATGTGTTCAACTCAGCAGGAGTCTATAGACACAGCAAACATTAATTAATAATACTGTATCATCTATTGGTAAAACTCAACATCAGTCATTTGTAGCCTTACCATGAAAAACAGAAGGATAATGAGGTGTATGGAATGGGCTTTTCCTAGTTTAAACTTAGACTAGAGGTAGGACATGGAATCATCTAAGAGGAGAAATTTCCAAATACCCAAATATTGCCAGAAGAAATGTAGAGGTGTCTAATGTGGCAGATTTTCATCGAGCATTTATTTGGGGAAATTAAGTGAGTAATTGGATGTTTGGGTTTGTTTAACTTTTTTTCTTTTACACAGTTTCTACCTCTCTGCTACATAAAGAGAGAGGCAGTTTTCTCCTATGTGACCACACTGATGACTTCTTTCAGGTACCCCAGACGTTCACTGAATGTGGCTATCTAGCCCTTCTCTTGTTTGTGAACTTGGTGACTTCATCTTGGATAGATACAACTGCAATGCTCCATCTGAAGCATTAGTTACTGGAGCACCCTTTCTGTTGCCATGGGACATGGACTATCTGTCTTCTTCTCAGATCCACAGACTCAGCCCCACACCCTCATAGTAAATTTTCACTCTACAGAAAACTAAATAGTTCTGAGTAATACACATGGGGAGAAAGAGGTGATGCTTACTCTGTTCCCATGTGTGCTTTCCCATATATCCTTACTATCTTGCTTTCCAAATAAACACAAGGTTTCTGTGACATGTCAAGGCTGACCAGCAGAGTGCAGCAACCATTTAAGAAGTGCTTGCATGTTACTCCTTCCACAACTTGTCTGGACAAAGAGGAGGCCCTTGAAGGAAATTTCAAGCACATGTGCATACATATGCCAATTACCAGGACTAGAAATTCCTTAGTGAAGCACATCCAACAACAAAGAAACAGCAACAGCAAAGAAATATAGTGGTCTTCATGTCCAATTGTATGTTAAACAGTCAAAACCACACACACAAAAAGGTAATCAAATGATTATGGAGAACCTGAGAAAGTAGAATATTATTTCACTTTTGTGTACACAAATAACGATGAAAAGTTCTAAGTATCCTAGTGTGCAGGTCTGCATTACATGGACATTTTTCATCCATTTGTTGATGATGATGGTGATGATGGGTAGTAACTTTTTACAGTTCTAACATATAGAGACTTCTGTAAGATCAGGGAGGCTCTGCTGCTGGGTTGATAGCACTGGATGGCTCCTGGGTTATGGCTCTTATTTTCCAAGTTGGACACACCAAGGATGGAAAGAAAGAAGCATGTTGAAAGCACAAGGGATATGAGGCCATTGATTCCAGCTGATGCATGGTAAACAGCAAGGATACAGTAACTTAAAATTAAGTAGGCTGCTGATTCCCTTTTATGTGCCTGAAAATGACTCTGTAAATAATTCATGCCAGCTCACAAAGGCTATATGAAGTCTGATAGCAGGTCCCATTTATTTAACTACCTCACAGCAAAAGACAACTTTCATACCTTTTAAGAAATCATCCTGTGCAGTTTTTAAGCCGAAGCACAAAGCTGAGCTATGTCAAGGTTACTGCTTTGAAGGGTAATTCAGATGAAAGCACCCAATGTGATTTCACAGAGCAGTTTCATGTATTGTGAGAAAAAAACAGCATTTCCTCAGCCCAATTCCACAGACTTAGTTAGAGCATCCTCTCCAAACTGGAGAGGACATACAGGACTGTAAGCAGGACATAAAATTAAAAGCATGATCCTCCCTCATATTTGTTTAACAATTGAGCTTGATGCAAGTTTAACAACCAGAAAGAATATAGTTGAACTTTTCAGCATATTATGACAAAGCTGAAGCCATTTAGCAATTCCCAGTGTATTTTATAAATCAGTTTGTGTGGAGATCTGGATGAAAGAGTGAAGAATATTTAGAGCTTCCAGCTCTTAAAATGCAGCCTTTGAAATATATGAGTGAAAAATAACTGTTTGGTATAAAAGATCTAGTACACATTGTGGTATCCAAGATTTATCTTTTCACATATGGGTACTTACTATGGACAAAGTTAACAGGTAGAGTAAGAAGCTCTCGGATCATAAAACATCAGGTGTGAGAAAAAAAGAGTTCAAGTCTTTAGAGTCTTTATCCACTCCTCATTAAAGTAGATCACTTCCATTTACTTAGTGGTGCAAATATCACTTTATCAATGAAATTTACAGCTGAATTTGATCAGAGAACTTCTAGAGATGTTCATTTTTCAAATCCAAGTCCTTGGAGGTCATGTCTCCAGAAGCACATGCTATACCAGAAACTGCCAAAGGAGGTCCTCTCCCTCTTTTTTTCTGTTCTATACGCTTGCTTGTTGCTTTATCAGATGCAGTCTTGCATTTTTTGCGAGAATCCTGGAGGGTTATATCGCCACCTTCGGGACAAAAAATCTCAAAAATGGGTCCACTGTGTGTCCTGGTTTGAGTGAAAACAGAACTAATTCTGTTCAGTAATTTCACTTTTCATCTCAGTTCTTTTAT
>WUAM01000334.1:8100817-8111345 GCA_024336885.1 Actenoides hombroni | reverse complement strand
TAACAGAAAAAATTACAACAACAACAAACAACAAAACCAACCTCCCAAAAAAACATAAACAAACAACAACAACAAAAGAAAGATAAAGAGGAAGGGAAACAAAAAAACCTCAGTATCCTCTCATTAATATAAGTAATTCAGATGTTCTTCATGGTTTTAACTTAAAGATCAATTTATGAGAAACTGATTTAGATGTAATATGTGAAACAAGAATATGTGAGTTAGGTAGACTGGTGCAGGGATGAGAATTCAGTTCCTTAGCAACATTCACTGTTTAGAATACCTCTGCCTTGAGCATGCTTTTGCCAAAGTGATCACACCTGTTAAAGTCCGTGGGCTTTTTTATCAGTTTTTTAGGTAAATAAATTTTCTGCTTACATGTGATCCTACTTTGACCTTCAAAGATGTTCCTTTTTAGTTCTGTTTTCATGCTATAAAGTTGAAAAAAGCAAGAAGTCAACGTATATTCTTTGTACGTATCTTAATATGACATTTGTTCTCCACATCTGTACAAAATCACTGACTTGTGTTCAGTTTGTGGTTTTTAATGAACTCCTCACATGGTCCTACAGAACTTTCAAGCCCATTATTTCCATCTTATAATTCCATACCTGCTTATGCCTCCCGAAATATACTATCTTGCATTTCTCTCCACTGAATTTCAATTTATTTATTTTTCAAAACATTTTGCTAACATATAGAAATCATTTTGAATAAAATTTCTTTCCGCCAAAACACCTCAAGTCTTTCCCTTCTGTCTCTGATCCAATAATTTATAAATAATATGTTATTCCACCATTCACATAATTGATATCAGGATACTAGGGTAAAACTCTACTTTTTGTGCCTTTCCAATTTGACTGTGAGGTGTTAATAAACAGTTTATAGTAGTTTTGTATTGTGCTTTTAATTAAGTATCTTCTTGTCATGCCTTAAACAGATGCTTATTTAGATTTCTTTGCAGACATGAATAGATACGTATATTTATCAGTCCTCTATGTTACCTGTTACATTTTCAATTGCAATAAATTAAGTATTTTTGTGTTCTGCAAATGAGGATTTTCTTCCATTTCCTCACAAGAAGTAGCACCACTGACTCAAGTTATTTGAAAGAACATCATAATATATGATTATGATGTCAACTACAGTACGAAATTCTGTGCTGGCCTGTACTTAAGTGATTGTACTCACTCAATTTCCCCCTCAATTATTATGTTAACTGTTCTATGAAATGGCATGAATTTCATGCACTGTTGTGGGGTTTTTTTACCATCCTTCCAGCTCATAAAAATAAGAAAAATGCATCTCATTTCCTACATTGTTTTGCTGTAACAGTGTTCTCTGTAGTACATTTTGCAGCACTTTTGCCATTCATGTCCTTCTTTATCCTGGGTGATATATTAAACATTGCTTAGTCATGAATATAATTACTGCATTTTCCATCATGTGGTTCATAAATTCCACCACAGGACCCTCATTCACATTTGTATCTTAAATAATATCGGTTATTCTCTCTGATCTAAAAAACCAAACAAACAAACCGAATGAAAACAAACAGAAAAAAATTTTCAGAAAATGGCAAAATTGGTATTAAAAATAACCGTATGATCAATTATAGAATAATTTACAAACTATGAGTGTACAAGGTGTGTAACACCAGTTGGAGACACTTGGACAAAACAGCTTTTCGATAGATGTAGGAACTGTTCAGATTTCTGTATGCTTCCCTGGAGGACTAGTGTCTTTGATAGTGTACAGTTTATTATTCTCCTAGCTACTGAATTAAACTGTTTAGTATTTCCTAGAGTTAAAAGTAAGAGTTACAAAGAAGGAAAGTCTTAGCTGTTACTAAATTCCACATACTTAGAAGTATCAGGCAGCTTCTGTGAACACACTGTGAGGTTGATAATAGATTCTGGCATTTTGATCCAGATCAGGGAAGAAGATAGGTCTTCATGAAATATATTCTCAGCACTAATCTCTCAGAAAAAAAAACCACAAATCAACATTATGAAATAGTCACAGAAAGGGTGAATTTTGGAGTTTATGGGAACAGCATGGTGACGTTCTAGCAGTGATGACCAAGGACATTGACAGGTTTCTGCTACAAATACTTCTTTTCCCTTTCTCTAAGCTAGTTGCCAATTTTACAGTCCAAAACCTAATCCTGCACTTTATTAAAACAGCCTTAATCTCCTCTGCTTCTTAAATCATGTTTACTTTTTTCAGGATGATATGTCAGGGACTGTCCTGTGTCTCCTCAGAAAGTAGTGAATCCATGTACAGCACAGAGCAGCGATACTTGCTGAGCTTATACCATTCAAAACATTTTTTGAAACTCTCAAATTAGGACGGCAAGTCACAGCTGCAAGGATTGACATGAGAACTGGTGGCATCAAATGCCAAATATGTAGAAAGCTGGTGCCTTCAACAGATGAATACAGTTCTCTGCAGAAGTCAACAAGAGTCTTTAGACATGTTATAGTAACTTCCATGCTTCTGACTTGACCTTTTTTTCCTGCCTTTCAATTGCAAGTGACTTTCTGCCTGTTGACCAGGCCAATTTCCTTCACATAACTGCAATTTCTTCCATTTCATACAGTGTATCTTTGCTGAGAAGGGTGCTCGGTTCTGCACAAAGCATGGCTTTTCTTATTTTTTTTTTTTTTTTTTTTTTTTTTTTTTTTTTAAATATCGTCTGAGAAATCTTTGATATCTTTGATACCACTTAGATTTCATTCATCTACATTTTACAGTCCATATGCTCAGCCATACATTGATCAGTGTAACTGTAGCCTGTGGGTAGGCTGATCTATATTATTAGAGTGGCTGCACTAGCTACAATGTAACTGTGCCTAGTTACTTCACCTGAGCATCTGTCTGAATACTTCAAGTGAACAGGGTTACACTGATTTATGTCAGCTGAGGCATCTATGACCTGGGCAAAGCATTCCGTAGCTGCCTCAGATTTATGGCTTCAGACCTTCCTTACCGTAAATTCCCTGTGTGCTCCAGGTTCCTTAGGTTGTACATATCTGTTCTCTTGTCTCTTCCAAACACTAAAACATGACTTCTCACTCGGGCTGGTAACTATGCTAGAAACATCCCTTTGAGTAAAGCTTTTGTTGAATTTTAGTAACTAACGTAGCACTTTGGATCTGTGGAAAAGTTTTCCTTTTCACTCCATATTCTTTACCATCTGCCTTCATGTGATTGAAAAGTGCATCTAATGATAGGCATCATTGTGAACTTTGAGTGTGATAACCTAGGAATGATGGGTTGCTGAACAAATACAATGATTCTTGCTTGGGCTTACACAAAATCAACACTGGGATTGTGCTACACAAACACCAGGAAAATAAATCCTGTATTTCTATGACCACTTTTTGCTACAGGTTGTGAGGAACCTGAGGACCATAATAAGTCTTAATTATGCTGACCAGGCTCCGAGGGGACCCCCACTTAATGCTGGCTTCCAACCCTTCTTCCTCGGTAGACCTCAGACCTGCACTGTAGTTAGCCCATCTCCTTTATGGACCTCTCAAGCAAACGCTGTGGCTTGCCTCCAAACTTGGGCCAGCCCCTTCTCCTTTGGTCCCAAGGAGACTCTCTGGATGAACCCTTGACATGGTTCATCCCCTTTTTATGTCCAAGACTGTTGACAAACTCTGTCACTGGTTGCCACTTCTGCTTGCCATGATGGCACCCCATGAGGCTCCCCTGTCAGTGAGGTCACTGACTGCACTGGGTTGCCTTCTGCTCTCAACTGGTCCCTCATCACAGAACAGCCTTGCTCTTGCTATGTCATGACACAGGTGATGACACAAGTTCCATTCAACAATAAACAATGTAAGCAAATTGCTCAGCTATGAGAAAAATTGATGTTTTCATTTTATATTTGCTGTTTTTTCAAGGCATTAAACATCCTTGAAAGCTCTTCATGTCAACCAGAATATCCAAATCTTGTGATAGCCATTGACCCAAAGTGTTTCTTCCTCAGATTTGCACAAAAAGGCCATCACCCAGGGAAGGGGTGTCTGGTAGTGTTGAAATGTAAAATCCACCACCTAGAAAACATTTCAATCATTCCATTTAACTTTTTACTCCAGGGACTGAAAAAATAGCTCAATTCAGCTGCAGTATAATAGCTACTGATGTGGAGGGGTGACACCTCACTGTCAGAATGACTGGAGGACAGGAAGAAATGCAGGAGCAAGGCTCCTGAGGGCTGGCCTTCTTTTGTTCACATTGGAAGAAGACAGAGTAAAGAACAGCAAGCCTTGAGAAAGATGAGGCAATCTGTGAGCTCTGAGATACATCCAAAACTGGACTTGCTGGGGGAGTTCATGTTACATCACAGGGTGGGAAGTGAAGGGTCACAGGAGCTGCTGAAATCCATCACTGACCAAATAGACCTTCAGCATTAAGGGATGGAAAGCAAATATAAGATTTGTTTTGCTGGCTTTGGCCATTCCTGGTGAGAGATCTCTCATGTCAAATGTAAATAACGTCAGTCACCATTGATAGTGATCTGTGTCTTTTCACATGTTAAGTATATTTAATTTCTATATAGACACATCAGACTCCTGGCCGTTGGGCCAAAACTTGCTTTCATTTACATCAGTTTAAATATGAAGAAAGTCCACCAGAATCAATATTAATTCCTCCAACTTTATGAAAAAAGTCTGTGAGCCTCTTTTGGTTAACAAACTCAGTAAGTGATGGAAGACAAGAATCACTGTTTTCACACGTGCTTTCATCCTGAACTGAATTGAATAAAGAGTAGAAATATTAAACTGTTTAATGGGATGAAAGCTTCTTCACAATTATATGGGAAGTGAAATGATTTATTCCTGTAAGTTTTGATGTTAGCTTTCATCTGTCCAAGCAGTGCTGTGCTTCATGGGAGTTGTATACTAACAGCTGAACTTCTTAACCACTGAAGGGTCCACTCCTGAAACACATCTGTCTTTAAATAGACACCCATTTATGCTGCCTAATTAAAGCTGAAAAAGAGCAAGTCTGAGGAGAAAAACCATTAGTAACCAGAATTATCCATCTTGACTAGAGTCATAGGCTAGTATCTACTCATGCTGAATTATATACAAGCTGGAGGAGTTGGCAATATTTTTTCTCTGGACCAAGCCTATTTGGTTTGAGAAATGCCAGTGGCCTAAAACTACTTCCCTCCCTTTCTCCATCCACTCCCTGCTCTTCTAACCTTTGTGAAGGTGGCATGAATCACTCTGTGGTTAGATACAGGAACTGCTAATAGGGATGGCTGCTATGATGAGACTGAAGAGCTACAACATGGACAAATGACACCACCGGGCTGCAATCTCAGCTGAGCTCGTCAGCTCATTTTAGAGACAATTTCATTGTAATTGGGTGTGTGAGAACAGTCTCAAAGCTTGTACATTTAATACTGGATGAAGGAAAAGCCTTGAATAATGGAAATCACAGCACTTAGTAGCTGAGCATGTTACATGAAGAATGAAATGAGTGATAACTCTTACTATCTTACGTTGTTTAATCCTCACACGCGTAACTCAGCGATGCTGAGCTGAGATCACACTGGTTCCCAGGATGTCTGGCCCTTTACAAGTAACCTTTGGAAGGATGTTTCAATCCCATCAAGGGAAAATAGTGGTCAACTGTATGAAGGGTGGGAAAAATTCTTTCTCTATAGTCTGTAATGCAACACACTGTAATTTCAGCTGAGCCAGGATTTCACCTGTTAGCTTTCAAATCTCTAGAGATTAAGTTTGTTTCTGTGCCTACAAGCCCTATCAACACTAACAGTAAGCGTAAACTTTGGTAACCAGGGGAGCTGTTCATTTCCGTCACTCACTCTTATCTGCTGCCAATGCTTTCCAGAATAACAAAAAACACAGGACAACTTATGGTTGACTTATTTCCAGTTTCAATGCAAAAAATTAGTCATAAATTTTTTACATCCATGTGCAGCAATATCGTTTGATTGGCTTTTGCTCACTGCCACAAGTTACTGCCTTGGAAGCAGCTCCTCTCTCTGCCTCTTGCTTGTGCTGCTGGAGGTGTAAGATCACCATACCATGTCTGAGCTTTTCTGCATGCACCTGGCATCACAGTACTGTCCCTTACACCTCTCACAAGGCTTCTGGAAACTGCATTTGTATAAGCAAAATGCACAGACCAATACACTACGATCCAAAGCCCAAGAAAACAAGCACCTTCTGACTGTGTTAAAGTAAATAAATACCAATTTAGGGTCTAAGCAAACAGGGAGATATGAGTAGTTTGCATTAATATACAAAAGGAGGTGTTTCAGTGATCAGGATTTGAAGTGTGCTTTGACAGCCAGAATGAACTGTTGCTGTCTAAGAGCTGCCTTGAAAGGATGTTAGAAGACGTGCATAACCCTGTGGGTGAAAATGAACGCTGTTTCATTGACTCGGAGTCTGGGACAGGTTCACAGACTGTGTAGTTAGGTTTGGATACCCTGAGGGGGAAAAAAAAAAAAAAAGGTGATCTGGGCTATCTGGCCTTCTGATTTCACTGCCATTGATGATTTATGAACTTCTTCAACTGAAATTCTACAGTGGCAGTGACAAGTGGTAAAGAAAAAAAGTGAAGCAGCAGAAGGTGAGATACTATTTTTCAAGAGCTATTCTTTCAGCAAAAGCAGGTTGTTTGTCCTTGTGTTCTCCTACAGCAACTGCTCTGAACCAAGCTACTGTATTGTATTTTACACAGTAAAGTCAAGGACAGATTTCTAAAAATAACAGAAACAAGACTGACCCTGTGCCAAAACCTGATTTTCTGTCTGAACACCAGAGAACTCTGACCCATGGTCATCATTAGAGGGAGAAACAGAAAAGTACAGCAATCAGTGATCTTTTGGCAAGTGTTGTTTACTACTTTTCCTCCTGCATTCCTGAAAAATTTCCCTTGAGTCACTGTAACTCTGCAGAATGGTATATATTGTGCGTGAATGAAATTGCTCTCCCTTTTAGTGAGGGTACCTGAGACTAACTGCTGAGCAAAAGAAACAGATAGAAAGTGTATATCTGGCAGATATATTTTTTCCCCATAAATTTCACTCTGATTTTGGTACAGTTGAAACTCATCCCTTCCCTATAAGAATAACTGATGTGGAAGTCATTTGGTCCCTCCAGATTTTAGAAAACTGCTTGATGATGAAATGTGTAAGTTCAAGCACTCCTGGAAACCCATACTGAGGAAATGATCTTTTTGTTTTTCCCCAGAGGAGGACCTGAACTCAAGTTGACCACAAATGTATGTGACAAGTTTTCTCTTATACAAAAAGTCTGAAATCAAGGTACACTGGAAGACCATGGAGTTTCAGGTATAACAGCTGTCTCTTCTTAGGGATATTGTGAATTAATTACTCATACAAAGACCCTGTAGCATCTCTGTGGAGTACTCATATTATCGCAGCAGCAACAAAAAAGCTGAAGAATGTCACAAAGAAAATTATTTTTGTTTGACTGAGTCTTTCCTATCACTGTATTTATTACCTGGGTGCAGAACTACTGTTTTAACATCACAGAAACTTATTCTGGATCAAAATCAAAACTGATCAGTTCCTCTTTCATCACTATGAAGTTCCAAATTAAAAAAAAAAAAAAAAAAAAAAGTGGATTCAGATTTAATCACTGTGCTGTTCCTTAGTATCTCTTGCTGTCAGGCCCAGGTACCCATAGTGCTAACTAGGGAACTGCCTGTATGTGTATAATGTTTTTGATGTACTTTGTCTTAACGTCTTGTAAGTGTTCTGCTTTCTGAAGAGCTAAGCAGCCAGTTTGGCCTCAGTTCAATGTGACCATATGCACATATACTTTCCTAGTAGGTTTTGCTTTCACAGCTTGTCTACATGGAGAAGTTAGATTAGCGTATGAATTTACAACACTCTAGCTACTGCGTATGGTTGAAGCACAGGCTGCATTAAACCCCATGAGCTACAACTTTCTGTTCACCTTCCTGGATGCCAGAAGAAGTTAAAATTAGGAATAACTACAGGAAAGCTACCCTATTTTATGTTTGGCCTTGCTCAAACCTAATATATCAAGATTTTATGGAAGATGTCTTGAGCTCATGGTGAAATGCCATGTTGTTCCTTTCTCTTGAGAAAACGCAAGCTACTGTTGTAAACACCTGACAAGGCTCAAAGAGGACTTTCAAATGATGTTGAGGACAGTGATGAAAATAAATAAAGGTGCAGTTCCCATTTTCCACTCATGCAAAAAGTGACAGTTACAATGCTCTTAGGCTTGTGTTGAATGTAGAAACTACACAGCAAGTACTACAAACCTTCAGGAGTGGCAGTTAAAGAAAGGATTATGCGCCAGGATTATGTATGGGTACAATATCTTCCATACAACACACATGGGAGTACCCTGGAGCCACATCTGAGTTTAATGATGATAATACTTGGGCAGTGTTAAGAAAATAGCCTGGAATAAAATATGTTTCAATTTCCAGCCATTCTACAATATACATGGCAATGGCTATGGGCCCCACTCAATTATTATGAAAACAAAATCAGATCTTCATTTAAGAGAATTAAATAATGAACATGTCAATTTTTTTTTTTTTTTTTTTTTTTTAGTACATTTCTGTTGTCTCAGGAGGCAATTCAAAATCTCTGTTAAGTCCTATTTATGCTACAGCTCACCTATGAAAACTGGAGTAAGCATGGCTGAAGAATCAGTACAGTGTGTCATTGTGTTCTGATCCATTTTCTAACTTTCGTAAAAACACGTAAGTGAGGAAGACATGCAAGTCTCTATTTGTACCTTATACAAATGGCAGAACCAGCAACATTTTTTAAAGAGCTGATTCTGCAAAACTGCAAACTGGATGCACTGAGGCAGCTTAAGTAAGGTTAAAAAAGAACAAACCAAAAAAATAAAAAAAAAACCCAGCCAAACAAAAACCACTGTGTAAATGGACTTGTTACATGCAAACTTCTCAGTCTTACATTTCAGTTATCACAAGCTCCCTGCCTGTTGAACTAGTGGTGTGATTTCCAGCAGCCACGGATTTTCAGGGAAGGATTAAGGACAGATGGTCTCACTCTGATACTATACCTTTTTCATTATAACTTCCCTAAGTTTTCAAAAGTTTGTAGATTTGTCTCCAGGCCTTTCCCCTCTTCAGCCTTTGATTCTCAATCACTGGGAGAAAAACTGTCAATATTCCTTAGAACAGCTGAGGTGACATATACTCATAGAACTGGCAAACCTCCTCATCCTTTTGAGATGAAGAAGAGGACAGATGGAAGGATCTAGGTGATTTCTGATAAGGAAAAAAAGGCACTTCTGTACCAGAAACTGCTTATTGAAAAACAACAACAAACAACGACTCCCGAGGTAGGTTCAGTAAAACGTATGATACCATGGTTGTGGTTAGATGGCTTCAGGCCAGGCAATGAGAAAAGATGAGATACGGGTTACCTCTGTCACTACAGATGGTAAAACAGTGGGGTATGTATTATCTACCACAGCAGTAGAGTGAACTCTCCCAGACGCACAAATTATGGAGAACTACCAGTGATAACCTCTGAAAAGTTGACTATAGAAAATCTGTTTGGACTTGAGAGCACTTACCAACAGTTGAAGGACGTTACAGTCAATTGATTTGTCTGGTGTAGACAACACCTGAATATAACCCTGGCTGTCTGGAGTAAGTTGTTCTATGTTTGTTAATTTTGTCTTTAGTTACTGCCTCTTTTATATGCCTTTTGTGTATTGTTCATCTGGAAGTTGAGTACTTTCTTGCTTACTCTGTCAGCTTTGTTTTCACCCCATTAGAGGGTCACCTATGAAAACCTTTGAAGGTTTGGCTTACAGGCATGGAACAAAATTTGTTTCAGGTGATAATGTCTCCCAGTAGGAGAGTGTTTGGATTGTTGGAAAAGTAGTTTGTTATAAGAATATAAAACCAGTTTCCAGGAAGAACAAGGGAATTGTTTTGTTCCTTTGCAGTGCAGAGTTAGTGAGCAATAGCCTGAGGGGGTCATCTCTAAATCAGGCTGGATAATTCCTTGCTTTCATTTTGATATCCTTTTGCCTCCATCCAGCTCAGCTCTACAAAATTATTTTCTTTATTGTATATCTAGCTGGGGTCTGGAAAACTAAGATCAATATTGCAAGTGTGTAGCACAAAGATTTAAAATTGGGTGACCATGTGATATAAGCTTCTCATGAAACTCCCAGGGTGGGTCTTAAAGGGAGAGTACCTCCTTACAAAATAGAGTCATAACATCATAGAATCAGTAAAGTTGGAAAAAGACCTTCAAGATCAAGTCCAGCCTTCTACTAAATATTATCAGGAACACTAAACCATGTACTGAAGTGGCACATCTAGACATTTTTTAAACACCTCCAGGGATAGTGATTCCACCACCTCCATGGGCAGCCTGTTCCAATACCTCACCACTCTCTCAGTAAATAAATTTTTCCTAATACCCAACCTAAACCTCCCCTGGTGCAACTTAAGCCCATTTCCTCTCATCCTATCACTG
>WUAM01000334.1:8077075-8088000 GCA_024336885.1 Actenoides hombroni | reverse complement strand
AAATTGGACATCACTCAGAATCTAAGCCTAGCCGCCCCCAGCCCCTCTGATATCTGAGGACCAGCTGGAATGCAAGGAGGTTTATTTTCTGCCAGATTACTTTACCCTTTCATGCAACACAAGGTACCCTATCACTTCCCCCCCTCCAACCCTCCTCCTCTCAGCTAGACCAGGGGGAGAAGGTAGGTTAACTCATAGATTAAAACAAAGGCAGCTTAATGAAAAGTCAAGTAAGGCCACACACACAGAAGCAAAGAAAACAAAAATTTATTCCGTACTTCCCATCAGCAGGTGATGTCTGGCCCCTTTTCTGGGAAGCAGGGCTCCAAATGCATAGCAGTTGCTCCAAAGGACAAGCGTATTCTAGCCATCCCCTCCTCCTCCTTTTTCTAGTTTTTATTGTTGATCTGATATCATATGGTATAGAACATCCCTTTGGTCAGTTTGGGTCATATGTCCCCGTCATGTCTCCTCCCAAGATCTTGTCCACCCCATCCCACTGCAGAGGGAATGTTGGAAAACCAGCCTTGGTGCTGTGTGAGCTCTGCCCAGCAGCAGCCACAACATGGGTGTGTTATCAGCACCTTTCTACCTCTCAATGCAAAGCACAGCACCAGGAGGGCTGCTATGGGGAAAATTAACTCCACCTCAGTCAGACCCAATACATTGGTTCAAGGTCTTCAAAAGCCCTGAGGATGGAGACTGCATAACCTCTCAAAGCAGCCTGTTCCACTGCCTGATTATTTTCTCAGAGGAAAGGAGTTTCTTGGATGTAACCAGGTCCTCCTCTTTTGACTTATGTCCATTGTCTCTCATCCACTTGCCTTGCACAATTCAAAGGTGTCAGGCTCTATCTCCTTGATGACCTTCCTGCAGGTTCTGGAGGGGTAGGGCATGGCCTACTGTTAGAATCCTTGAAACCATCACTTGTTAAAGCTGAGCAAGCCCAGGTCCCTTAGTCTTTTCTCACAGGGCAAGCACTCCAGTGTTCTCACCAGCTTGGAGGCCCCCCACTGAACTCACTCCAGTCTATTGATGTCTTTCTTGAATAGAGGGGCCAAAAACAAGGCACAGTGTTATAGACATAGTAAAATGAGTGCATGGGTTGTAGGCGTTCCACTTGACCTCTTGGCCATGCTTAGTTCAGCTCTGATTGCATCACACTGATGGCTAATGCCTAGCTGATCATCTGCCAGCACTCTCCAGTTCTTCTCAGCAGATTGCTCTCCATCCAGTCAGGCTGCAGCCTGTCATTGCAAGGTTTATCTTCCTTCCCAGGTGCAGTACTTGGCATTTATCCTGACTGAATTTCACAAGGTTCCTGACAACACACTTTTCCAGCCTGTCCAGATCTCTCTGGATAGGGGTCATTACCTCAATTGTATTGACTACTTAACTCAGTTTGGAGTAATCTGCAAACTTGATAAGAAAGCACTTCATCACCTCCTCCAGATCATTAGGAAGTATGTTAAACAGGGCAGGTCCCAGGATAGACCCCTAGAGTGTTTCATTTGTTACTGCTCCCAAGATAGAGTATGACCTTTTAATCACTACTTTTTGAGCCCAATTTTCCAATGAGTTCTGTACCCAGTCCTCTGATCTAGACTATAAAATTCTAACTTCAGTATAAGAGAAGCTGAGGAGACAAGACTGTCATGTCAACAGAGTGAGATGAAGATGTTTTAAATCAGTGACTACACTTCAGATGAGGTTCTCTCAAATGATTTGTATGGTTAGAGAAGAAGGAAGAATATAAAACTGGTATATTGATGTCATCCAATTAAAAATATGTACAGTTAACAGTACTGTCAAACCATATTCCCCTTCAAAATGTTCTACTGACTTCCACAGCAGTAAAGGTAAGTTACATCTATAAATTCGAAGTTCTGGTTTTGATAAGATGAATCCTTATACAAGCTCTTAGAATGGGAATACTTTTGAGATGCGATTGTTCATACCTCCAAGAGCCTTCAAGACATTGAACACTCTGGCCTCCATCCAACAAGGCACTTAATCACATCACTTTCTATTCATTTCAGTCTTAAGGTTTGGATGCTTGAATTTAAGCTTTAGTGCCTGTTTGGACTTAGGTCAAACTGTTCAGCAGCATGCAGGAATGATCTTGCATTAAGCTTATTAAGGAGAAAAACATGGTGTGATCTTTGGACATAAATTATCCAGTTAAGCAAAAGGTGTTTTCTATGCAGGAGACATAGGTTTCAGGGTTAGGTTCCAAGAAAAACATTATCTGTAAATACATAATTAAATTCTTGTTACTTGTAAATATTTTTATTAAAGAAGAAATGCTATCCCATAGGTTTTAATTCATCTAGTTTCATTGATATTACTACATTAGCTCTTCCTTTCCCTAAGAAGTTTTTATTATTTCACTTTAAAAGACTGAAGAATATATGCTAATGAAAATTCTTTTGCAATTGTGTACCATTAAGTAAAAGCTTAGATGATTTAAAATTGGAAGACTTTGAGAAATTCATGTATTTGATTTCTTTTCTCTGACATGTTTATGTGTTTACTTAATATAATATTGAAGCAGAGCAATGACACCAGTTTTCCCCATCAACATGCAATATAGATAAAACGAAAATATACGGTCATGTGCATTGAAGCAAAAACTGCATGAAGAAAGAATGCATAGCATAAGATTCCAGTTATAAGAAATTATCAAATTAATTTTGGTTTTGTATTTCTGAAATACATGTACACCACTTGTACTCACTTGTACAAGTACTACTGGTATAAAGAAGGCACCACTTGTAAATTCCAATGCCAAGAGGAGCAATAATAAGTATTAAAAGTTTGACAGAACAAATGTATGCTTGGCTTTTCTTTTGGGATTTCTAATGATGGTGTCACTAGGAAAACCTGATTAGCCTGCAGATAAGGAGAAGCTCTGAGAGGACTTCCTTAAGGGCTGAGTAAAGCAGGCACAAGACCCTTGTCTGATGATTGGTTGAGTGCTAAAACACAGCTGTCAATAAGAAAGGATGCTAGTAAAAAAGCAGGTTTTTAGCATATCCCCGTACACTCAGCATCCCAACTTTGTATACTATAACTAAAGAAGAACAAAGGTGATCAGGCCTCTATATCAGTAATATATAGGAAAGATCCAGTCTGTTCTGTTTATTGATGATTAATGAAAAGATACTGAAGACATAAGAACAAGTAAGCTCCAAGCTCCAAGCCTGATGTACCATTCCATCAACTGATTCCAAGTTCTGCAGAGAGCTCAGGGCTCAGATATATGGTATTTCCAGCTATTGCAACATTTATTTTGTGGATGTATCAGCTCATTCAGAATTTATTTCCAAGGCCTTTCACTACCTGATTGCTTGTCATAGCACTGAAAGTTGCGTCCTACAATTTTTGCAGATAAGGTGCGTTTACTAAGAACTGTGAGGCATGTGCTTCCTAAAAAGTAATTACTGGGGAGGACAACAGGATGAAAATAGAATCATGCAGAAATAAGTAATTTTTGTATTAGAAGAAATAAAATAAAATGTATGGATTAAATAAGCAAGATGTCAATATTTAAGTTACAGTCATGTTCTGCCACAGATATTTCTCAGTAGAAGTGGTGAGCAATTTAGAAATTATATACATACATATAGATGTGTGTATATCTCTATCTATAGATGTGTATATATATATGCATAGTGCTACTCCGGTGCAAATTACAATTTTTAGAGTCATTCACTACATTTGTAATATTTTAAATAAAACAAAAAATTAAGAACATTAAAGGCATCCTGTTTCTCTATTGTCTTTAAATAAAAGTTTAGCCAACATTAACACATAATTCACAGAAAAAAAGCTAATGTTGGAAATGAGAGTTTTCAATACAAGACACTATATAAGTGCTGTAAGTAAAATTCTAAGGGAAAATCCATGTTTATGTTCTCTTAAAAGAGATGTATTATAGAAAAATAAGCCTCTGGATGCTTTAAATAACTTAAATCAGAACTGTGATGACAAAGGAGGAAAAAGAATGTTACATACAACAAAATTTCATTAAATCCTACTAATTCTATGTGTTCAGAAAATGTCGTTTCCTTCCTCATCCAGTTTGAAAGAAACATCATTCTCTCGATAATTGCTTTGGTTTTGTTTTCCCAAGTTATGCACTTAACCTTATTTTATGTCAAATAAAGTTTAGGGAGTAGTTCAGCAGACACCAGAGTATTAAAGACTCAGAAATTGTTCATACAGTAAAAAGGTTTTCCTACCATTTGTCATTTATTTAATTTACCCCATTCCTAAACATTTTAGATGTTTCAAATTAGTATTTTCAAGTGGAAATAAATATTTCCCAGACTGATCAGATCAACATGCTTTACTATATTTAAATTCCAGACCTGTTTCTCCAACTGTCTATATTACGATTACTTGCATTCATCTTCCTGATGTATTTGACTTCAAAGGGACTAAACATGAAAGTAAAATTAATCAAGTGCAATAATATTTACAGAATTGGGCCCTTATAGGACACATTTTTCAGGCTAGAAGTACATAGAACACTAAAGAGACAATAATGTAAATAATAGTATTTCTTTATGTGATGTATTTTGAAAAAATGAAAATGTGAGTTCTTTCCGACTAGAGGGTACTCTCAGGTAAAGTGCATCTGTTGAAACCCTTTGCTCTTTTCACAGAATATTCAAACTGTCAAAAGGAAATAGTTCTTTCTTCTCACAGGATCGTTTATTTCTTCATGCAGTTTTGCCTCAATGCAGGTTACATTATGACCATATATTTTCATTTTATCTATATTTTCAACAGAAGAGATTAACATCTTATCTATTTCCAGTAGAACACTTTGAGGGATAGTAGACAGCTAGACAATGAGAGATGTAATTGATTTTGTAAATGTAGCAAATTTAACCAGATTTTTCCATAATTTGGATAAACACCTCTTGGTTTAGGGAATCATGAAATACCTTCTTTCTCTCCCATTTCTCTATCTAGTGAACTTGGCCCTTTGTTTTCCTGGCTCTTATAAAGTTTTCACATTGACAGTAGAACAAATGTATTTTAACTCCTTTTGACCAAAATAGTTGATCCAAAGTGTTTGTTTTTTTTTTTTTTCTGTTTCAGTTTGCCACTGAAAAATAGGTATTTGCACCTCATTTGGATGGAAACATTAAGTGGATCATATTTCATACATTTTTGGCAGGTTTTTAACATCATCTACTTTTTCCACTTAATGCTTTACTCTTTTTTAAAAACAAGTTGTTCTCATCCTAAGTATGTATTTTATTGATTCATGTATTGTCTGAAACAGTTTGTAATGAAGTGGCATGAGCTGGCCGTCAGGGGGCACTAGAAGAGCACACAGCTTCTCATCTCCCTCTGTCCAGAATAGAGCATGTCACCTGTGTGGCCATCCTACTTTCAGATCCCCTTAAGTGTCTTATGCTTGAAGCTACAAATCAATCTTGTAAGCACTGAGGGTGTTCACAGATCCCTGAAGGTAGGTTTTCAGAAACACAGTCAATGCCTACTTCAGCAACTTGGATTTACAGTAAATTTAAGCCAAAAGGCGTCTGGTGCAGAAGTAAACAGAACAGCATAAGCCAATACACTAGAACAATAATATAATTTCTGCTCTTTTCTAGATAGCAATGTGTTAGAAAACAGGTTCTAGATTAGACCCCTTATTTTTTAATTTGTACTCTTCTGAATATTCTTTTTGCTTTGTATGTCCTTCATATCCTAACTAAATACCCTCAGATCTCCGGAATAACGTAAAATAAAGCAGAGTTATCCCATAAGATGTCTACTAGAACAGATGCTTGATATTACGTCTTTGCACAGAAAAATGTATCTGAATTATGGATACAGTTTTAACTCTAAACATTTTAAACCTTTGTTTTATATTTCATAGAAAAGACCCCTTTCAATGCAGGTATTTTAATGTAATGAAGACACTTAATGAGAAGTAGAATTTGCACGTGTGTACAATACGTTACTAGAGAGCTGATTTATTCATATGTCTATTTTCAAGCCTCGCATTTTTGTTAGCATTTTACATGTAACAAGTACTGTCTTTGCCCCTCTTGAGAAACGATAGACAATATTATATCAATTGTCTCTTTGCAAGAAAGGTAAAAATATGCCGACAACGTCTGATCGCAACTGTTAAGTAAAAACTCTAAGGAGAAAAATTTCTCGGACTTCTAAACCAATTGTATAAAAGCTTGTATTACTTCAATGAAATGCATATCCATTACTTGTGATCATAGTTTCTGAGTATCTGTAAAAAGCCAGTTAAGTTGGTTCTCTGACATAGAACATATCCTGTTAGCAATTGCTAGAAATACTGAAAGTATTGGGCTCTAACAGACCTAAGAAAACAAATCTCAGAAAAGCCTTTGGTTTTAGAAACAAACCTGGAGGCTTTGTTTTGAGGAAGCAGTATGCTTTTCTGAGACTGCTGCAACCTTATCATCCACACAGAAACTCAGTCTGTTATGGGACTGTCATGAAAAAAAAAAAGGTATTTTTTCTTGTGATTTTCTCTTTTAAAGCTATGATAAGTAGTATAGTGACTGAATTTCTTCATTCATCTAAAGATATGCACAACTCAATAGTTCATTATTTTCATTCAGTTTTACTCCTGCCTATTGTCTTGGGTTTAGATAAGAGCACTGAAGTTAAAATTGTTGATATAAATGTCCCTAATAAGAAAAATTGAATCTCTCTCTATATTTAATAAATAGTTTTTCTTGCTTTTTGTCTTTTCTCTTCATTCATATACTATTAAGATTCTTAAAAAGTGCATTACCAGGAAGTATTCACTGATTTGAAAAAGAAACTGTGGTTGGTACTTCTTTTTTAACATTCATGCATATGGAAAGGAAGTATTTACTTCCTGCTCAAATTCACTGTATTGCACATGTATCAGGATGCTATACTGCCTTGTAGGACATTAATTTGTGAATGAATGAAATAAGTAAAGACAAAATTAAGCACATGGCTGATCTCCAGAGATACTTCCTACCTTAACATTTAGCTATGAACAGGATTCTTGTGATAATAACCTGCATGAAGCAAACCCAGTATATAACACTTTCATTTGTAAAATAATAAAATCTTATGCAGATTTTACCTTTTTCAGATTAAAATTTAGTCTTTTAGTATGTACAAAATGTTTTGGAAAACTGCAGGTAAGCTTTCCAGGAGCCTGAAAAAAACATTGTCTTTCATCTCTGAATTCGTCTTTCTCTAGGGATAAAGAACACAGAGATAAAATTTGGTGCTCTGTTTGTGATTTTAATAAAACCGCATTATACAAACCCTCATATGCACCTGGACACACTTGACTGGATGAAACATCCTTTGAAAGCATCCATATTTTTTATTGGCAATGAAGGGAGTAGAGATTCATCACGTAACTTTAAAGTTGTTTATGTTGGTTTCCTCTGTTGTCTCTGTGGAGATTATTCACGTCACCTGTATAGATACATTCCTAAGTAGACACAATTATCTTCTCTTATTATGCAGTTCTGTGCATGAATCCTAGACAAAAATAGATTACTAACTGAAGTAAGGCACATCAGATAGCATATATGCCATCTAACATTCAATGTTACATATCTGGTGTAATCTAGTTGTCTATGTTTTCTCCACAGCTAACAGGTACAACTAGTTAAATCTCTTGGTAAATTCATCCAGTCTTTTGTAGGTAGCTATTTTCAGCTTAGATATGTTATCTCTAACCTGTTTCTTGTTGCCAACAGACATAATCAAGCAATTAGCTTTAAGTATATAAAGCTAGAGTTATGTGAGACAATATTCCAGACAGTTAAATTTCAGATGAGTGAGACAAATTCCAATGAAAGATAACACAGACTGAGAGCACAGTAACATATGACTACTTAAAAAAAAAAAAAGCAAACAAAAAATAAACAAAAAATAAACAAAACAACCAAACTAAACAAGTTTTATTAATATTTACTAATTTTTCAAAATTTACAACAGTCCTCCACAAGCTTCTCCAACTAACATGGGCCTCTTCCATAGGCTGTGATCCTCCCAGAGATGGACTGCTTCAGTGTGGCCATGCCAGTAACCCCCTTCTCTGCTACCAAAATCCCACCAGACACAAACCCAACACACTAAAAGTCTGAGATAATTCAGTACATGAAAGTGAAAATAGCAATGCCTCACCTCATTTTTTATTCTTGTCTGTTTTTTCTTTTGCAACTAATAATTTTCTTTTGCCTTTCATAATTTTGATAAACAACAATGCCAAATTTAAAAATCACACTTCTCTGCCATCCCTTGTCATCAGACGCTCACTTCACGTAGCTGGACATTAACTTGCCTCAGCATCTGCCACACACACTCTTCTCTCTGGGGGTTGTGCAAATGACTCTGACAGCAGCAGCCAGAGCAGGAGATGAATGTACTGGAATACATGTACAATACTGCAATGAAACACTTGTAGTGACTAGCAAGAGCATTATTGAATTAGTACATGTTTGGCCTTAAAATAGGGTGTGGGTTTTGTTGTTGCTGTTCTGTGGATTGTTGGTTGTTATTTTCTAGTTTTTAATTTGATAGTCCTACTGCATATACATAGTACTTTATATAGGCAGTCACATTTGAGAAAAATACATGTTATATGAAGTATTGATTTTTAACTATCATGCCTTGTAGAGGTGTCATAAGAGCAGTAGGTGAATATGATATTTCATATTCATAACGTAACAGTGAACTTTATAAAGTAAAATTAATTATAGGTGTCCTGGGTTTGGCTAGGACAGGGTTAATTTTCACATGAAGCTGGGAAGAGATGCAGCCAAGTTAGCCGAACCAAACCAACCAATGGGATATTCAATACCATGTTGATGTTATGCTCAGTATATAAGGGGGAAGCTGGGCAAGAGAAGTGCACACATTTTGGGTAGATGGCCAGGCCAGGTGGCAGGTTCCAGGTGGTGAGCGTATTGAATTGTACATCACTCATTTTACATATTATTTAATTAGTATTATTGTTATTACTGTTGTTTCTTCTCTTGTTGTGTTCTATTAAACTCTCCTTATCTCAGCCCATGGAATTTCTTCTAAGTAGACATTTCAAAATATTACTGTGTATATCACTTGCTCACTCAGCCTGATGGTGCATTTTTACATTACCATATCAGTAAAAGAAAAAAGATCCAATTTAGGTTTTTTACATTTTTAAGATAAAGTAGGTTCCTTACCTAGCTGATGTGTAGTATTGGCAAGAAGTTAAAGCTGCAGTTGATAAACTTTTCCATGTTGAAATTGCAAAGTAAGGACTAAGAGAAATATGTAGGTAGAAGATTTGTATAAAATTCTGATTTATTCTTATGCTATTTCCAGTATAAAAAAAATATTAAGATGGCTAGGAACAGCTGAAATAGATTTTTCTGTAGCAGGTGTTGTACTGAAGGGAAGGCTGGGGGAGAAGGTGAGGTTTTTTAAGGTTTTGGGGTTTTTTTTTGACAGAAAGTATGCTACTGGAACATCTAACTAGTCTGAAATAACACATTTTGACATAAATGTTAACAGAAAGAGATAGTTCTGCTTCCTTATATTATAATGGAAATATATGTGTATGGATTTTCTGGCTCATAGTTCACAAGGAAGTTTCAGTATAATCTGGTGCATACAGGCAACTCACGGGGTGGGAGGGGGGGCATGTGTTCAGGCCACTTGGCCTTGATTTGCCTATCTGTGGTCCTGTCTATTCAGGGAGAACACATGGGGAGCTCTGTAGATGGCTCAGCCTTGAGTTGTCCATAAGCCCCAGGCCAAAGAGGGCAATGCTGCACCACACAAAGAACTGATATGTGAGTTGAGCCTTGAAATTCCTCAACAAATGATATGTCCTGAGTCTCAATTCAAACCACTATTCGGCTTCCTGAGAAAGTAAGATGAAGAGAACCTGGAGGGCTTCAGTGGCGGTTTCAGCCACAAGACAACTTCTGTGTCTCTAGACAGCATAATCCAATTGGGCATAATTTTGCCACAACCGCCTGGAGGATTTCAGCCACAATCTTGTGTATTCGAACTGTATAATCAGTCACATAAACCAGGGGATAAAAGTGTTAAGGTTTAGCTTAAATTTTGGGAGTTGCCTCTCCAATGCTCACCTGTATGGAAACCCTTCCCCTTGGTCAGGACATCAGCCAATGTGAATTTTCTAAGATTGAGAGCCCTTACCTGGAGTGGTAAACTAATATTTAGCATTCTATAAGTTTGAAAACACAAGTGATTAACTAGCATATGTATAATATTTAACATGCTTTCTAATTTGTTATAGTGTATTCTTGCTTTTAAGTTACAATAGTGCATTCTTCCACTATAGCCCTAAAAACCTGCATTAGTGGCATATTAGACTTCAAATAGATGGTTTGCTTGGGCTTTACAGTTAAACCTGTGAGTTCAAATAAATCATTTGCTTAAACCTTGCAGTCCAGTCTCTTTTTGCCACAATATGATAAATACAATTGACTTCCCCTTGACTGGACTATTTTTTAATTCACATTATAAATGACCTATTCTATTTATTTATAATTTTATTTTACATTCTGCCTTTTTAATACTTCATTTGTACATTTTCATTTTCAGGAAAATAATATGTTATATGTTTTCTTCATAATAAATATATGAAAAAATATAATTCTCTTCAGGATCAATTCTAATCAGTTCTGTCTATTCCATGTGTAGGCATGTGTGCAGAGATGTGAAGCATTAAGGCTGGTCTGGCCAATAAATGAATGACAGATGTTCTCTATTAACCCCTCTCCTTTCCCAGAAGATGAAGAGAAAGGGAATAAGGGAGAGAGACTTACTGGTTGGAAAAAATAAAACAACCTAAAATAGCTTTAATGGAACAGTAGCAACAAAAAGAAAATATAATAATATTAATAAGA
>WUAM01000334.1:8045026-8062001 GCA_024336885.1 Actenoides hombroni | reverse complement strand
CCTTTGGGGAGGGAGGGGGGTTAACAGAGAGCGTCTGTTATCGGTCTAAGGGGCTGCCCTGACCCTAAACTGTGACATCTCTCACTCACCTTGCTGGCCTGTCCTTCCTGAAAAGGACATAGCCATCCATGACGACATTCCAGTCATGGGAGCTGTCTCACCATGTTTCAGTGGTTGTGATTATATCATATCCATGTAACCTAACGCAGATCTCCAACTCCTCCTGCTTATTCCCCATACTCCATGCATTGGTATATAAGCATTTCAGAGAGGGACTCAAGCAATTAGTTTTCACTTTTGGAAGCTGGCCATTTCCAGACACTTCCATGTTTAGCAACCTATTAGTAAGCCCTATGTTTTTGTTGTTGCATTTGTCACCATTTCCCATCTCGAGTTGGACAGCAGACAGAAGACCATCCTTAGGCTCATGTCTAGTGAGCCTGGTTTTATCACCTTCCCCTTTCGAGCCTAGTTTAAAGCTCTCTCAACAAGCCGCACCAGCTCCTGTGCAAGGAGGAGCTTTACATTTCTGTTTTAAGCAAAGAATAATATCTGATCAGCTTTTGAAAGACAGACATGTATATCTCTATATATGGCAATAATGGACCTGAACCAAGACCTGCGTAATGAATCTGAAAAATGGACTTGAATAACAGACCAGGTTAACAGACCAGGATAATGGACTTGAATCAAGGAAGTGCTTAGTGTTTTATATTGACTGTTTCAAGAAACATTTCTCATTTGCTTGTCAGTGTATTAATCATTCTTCATCCTTTCTGAAACATCTATTTCATATCATTTACTGTGTACAGAACCTAGACTTCTATTTCATGGCTCTTTTTTTTGTAGGCAAAAAACATGGTTTTATTTTTTATGAATTTTATTTTTTAATAAACCTTTAGCTTAATTACACACTTCATTTTAGCTGCTTTACCATAACTGTGTTATCAGATAAGCGAAGAGTCCCTGATCCTGTGATTACTTTCATCTAGCAAATATAAAAATACATCTATGACATCTTAAAGCGTAACAATAGTAGAAGTGAATTCCAGAAAAGAAAAAAAGATAAAAATTAAAAAGATAAAGAGATAAAAATTCAATTACCTTCATATCTTACTTGATTGCTAAGAAGTGAAGCTGTCATTTGCTATTATCATATGTACCATATATAAAAAAGTCCACCTGTATAAAGAAATTAAGAAATTAATATGACTGATACACCATACAGAACTAAAGATAGTATAGGAGAGACAGACATTTTGAAAAGCAATTGTGTTTTCAAGGGTTTGGTGAGGAAATTCTGTGGAGAAATCATAAGCTTCATTTGAACTGTAAAAATGTTTCTTTCCCTATACAGTTGTAGTGATCCTATTCAGAAGATCATTGCACATAAGGAGTTAGTGGTCTGCATATTGATGAACCTGAATATGCATAAGCCTCTGCTGTGTATATATATATATATATATATATGTATCCTGGCCATCAGACCTGTGGCTCTTGGCTATGCTTAGCCAGCAAATCCTGATGGAGGAGACGGTAGCTGTTCCCACTGGGTACCAGTGATTATGCCACCTGTATATCTGTCTTCATCACAAAGGAAAGAAGCATTTTCTCATTTGAACATTCTTTTGCTTGACAGTAGAAATGATTAATAAAATTGTTTTCTACTAAAGAAGTCCTGTAAGAGTTCTGGGGAACCTTTCCACAGAAAGGATCTGCGCAGCATGCCTTGCCCTCATCATAGGTGCCTTGCCACATGATGCTGCCCAAATCAGGGTCCCCAGCATATGAACCAACATAGGATTATCTGTGTTATTACTCTTTTTCCTTCTAGTGCTAATTCCAATAAATGGTATCTTAATATCTTTTAGAATCTGTATGTTGTTTTTACTGAGATCATAATAAACACTAGCCACAGTGCATTACAATAAGCATAGAGAATTAATTCATAGACAACATACTTCTGTTCAGCCAAAACAAATGACAAAATGTGGTTAGCACACTTTACTGTACAAATAAGCATATAACATAAAAATTGTAACCTTAATATTGCAGTTAATGCTTCTAAGTTTTGTTTCATGTATCTTATGATACATGATTTAAAGTGCATTGATAGTGAACAGTTTATCATCATTCTTACTTTCCTGATGACTGGGAGGGGGAGATAAAATTCTTGGTTTAGCAGCTATGGGAAAATCTCCTACTCCTCAAAAATATGTTTTCTAGTCATACTCACTTTCCTAAGACGTAAATTTCAGTATTACTTCAAGGCATTTAAAATCATATTTTTCATATGGTCTTCTAGTCTCCAGGCAGAAGATATTTTTCAGCTATATTTTTTCATGAAGTAATAAACATGAAAAGTTTTCTCAAACACAGCTTAGTTTACAAGCAGCTATTCATGTGAGCTTGCTGGTGAGGTGAGCATTTTATTTTAGCTTTAATCTTCATATAGCAACATTAATAGCACCACTTTAATCCCATAGTTTTGAAAAAATATCCATTAAAAAGCCCTAACTCAGATAAACAAAAATTTCTTAGTGGGACTGTCACTTGAACTTTGAAATTTGTGCCTTGAATAATTACAATCAAAACCAGTCGAGGTTGTGCATTAGAAGTTCAATATTCTGAGCTACCTAGAGAAGCCTAAAATGCAAATGAAGCATGACTCCCTTCTTCCCTATTAGTTGGCATGGATATTTTCTGCTCTATCTATAGTTAGTAGATTGGCAAAACTATAAAATATAATAAACTATATGAAGCTTAAAATAAACACACAGTACTAATGCGTTGCTGTTGTCAAATCATCACTATTTCCATTTGGCAAATTAATGAGAAACTCAGCAAACCTCATGTTTGAGAAGTGTTATTTTTTTTGAGCTTCCTTATTAGCAACAGTATAAAAACAACTATCTCAAGCCCTGAATATCTGTGATGTAACAATATGACCCCTCCAAATCTGTATAAAATAAAAGACAGAAGTAAATCTAAGATCTCATGAAAAATTAGGAAGAGAATATAGCCAGAATATTTCACAATTTGCTAGTATTACTTCCTAATAGTTTTCCTAAATATCTCTAATGTACAGTACACAAATGATGATCATAGAATCGTAGAATCATAGTTTGGTTGGAAGTGACCTTTAAGAATGTCAAGTCCAACCATTAACCCAGCACTGCCAGGTCACCACTCAACCATTTCCTTCAGCACCACATCTACATTCATTTAAACACCTCCAGGGATGGTGACTCCACCACCCCCTTGGGTAGACTCTTGAAGTTCTTTATGACCCTTCCTATGGAAAGATTTTTTGTAATATCCAAACTAAACTTCCCCTGGTGCAACCTGAGGCCATTTCCTCTTGTACTATCATCTTTCACTAGGGAAAAAAGGCTGACCCTGACCTTGCTACAATCTCCTTTTAGGTAAATATAGAGAGCAATAAAGTCTCTCTACAATCTCATTTTCTTCAGGCTAAACAATCCCCATCCCCTCAACTGTTCTTCTCATAAGACTTGGTTTCTGGACCTCTCACCAAATTCATTGTCCTTCTGTGAACCTGCTGCAGCACCTCAGTGTCCTTTTTGTAGTGAGGGGTCAAAAACTGAACATAGAAAACCTCCTTACCTTCAAGCTGATCAACACATCTGCCTAACTTGGTGTCACCTGCAAACATACTGAGGGTGCCCTCAATCCCCTCATCCAGATCACTGGTAAAGGTATTAAGAGAACAGGCTCCAATACTGAGCACTGTGGAACACCACTTGTGACTGGTTGACAACTGGATTTAACTCCATACATCATGATGGAATTGTTGTATAGTATTTTGCTGATGCTACTTCTTAGCTTGAGTCTTTGTTCATTGAGCTATAATAGAGACAATTCAATATAAAACTATATTTCTCTGCAAAACTAACAAGAATCTTCTGCCTGGAAATCAGGACTAAATATATTCTAGGTCAGGCTGAGTGAGCATGTCTGCCTTCCATCATGTAATTATATTAATAACTGTTACAGATGACAGCATAGAACTTAATACTGTATTATGACATTTTCACCAAAGAATATAAGAATGGAATAGTAACCAAAAAAAAACCAAAAACCATCAAAGATCTTTGATGTGTAAAACCACACAAGAATTAAGTGAGAAAATAGGAATTAATGAAATATCTACTAAGATTTAGCCTATCTGCTTTCTAGTCTCTGTATTTTTGAAAATGAGATAAGAGACAACAACTTCTGATTACTCATATCCATTATACTTTTCTCAATAAATTAGATGTCTACATGTTTAACATCAGCACAATGTCAAAGTTTATGGATAAAGGAACAAGAACCTTGAGGAAATCTAGAATTACTTTTCCAATTACTTAACTAATTATTCTGTGAGCATGCTCTTTTTTATTTTATTCTTCTGTTGTTGTTATTGTTGTTGTTTGGTTTGGTTTTCTTTGTTGTTGGTTTGGTTTGGGTTGGGTTTTTGGTTGTTTGTTTTTGTTTGGTTTTTTGTTTGTTTATTGGTTTGGGGTTTTTTGTTTGTGGGTTGGATTTTTTTGTTTGTTTTGCTGTTGTTGTTTTCCCTAATGGATACTGTAATATATTGAGAGTAATCAATGAAGAACATAGTGTGCATATCAGAACAGATCATACAACTTATTTTACTCCTGGCAATGCCCCTGAGAAGAGCTGACATTTAGTAAGGTATTCCATAAACATTAGGTAAGTAGAGAAATAAAGATAAATACACATATGTATCTAAACTGTTCTATTTGTGAAAACAGCTTTCCTGCAGTTCTAGATCCAGATATTGATGATTTCATTTTATGAAATTGTGTTTAAAGTTATCAGGGATGTGTTAGGCAAATTATTTACATTTAAAAATAAATATTTAATATCCATAAAATTAACAGAAACAAACCATATTAAACTGAATTCTTTCTGATACAATGAAAGATTTACTAGGCAAAGAGGAAGAAATAAATATCTGATTTTTTTACTTTAAGAAGGTTTTTAATATTTTCTCCAAACATGGCCCAAATAAAATTACTCTTTCAATTAAAATTAAAAAGCAGGTTAATACCTATGAAATACAGGGGATTATAAACTGACGTGTTTTTGTAAAAAGTTAGACGTGTTTTGTGATGTATCAACGAAAGCATCAGACATGAGATGCAGGACGTATATACACTGTTATGCTCTATACTGTTGAGGTTGTCTCCAATACAAAACTTTTTAAAAAGATGAAGATATTAGAGAGTAAAATGATTGAAAAAAAGTTATAAAATGTGATGCATGATGAAAAGATAAAGAAGGAGAGGTTGATTTGAGGAAAGAAAGAGCAGGATGACAGATTATGAAAATGTAAACAGTTATGACAAAGGAGGTGGTGATCAATTATTCGTTATGCTCACTGTGTAGGTAGCACATGAGGAAATTGTTTAGTTTGAAAAAAAATGGAAGTTTGTGTTAGTAATTCCAACTATAGTGTTTAGCTATTTAGGGAAGCTGGGGAATTCCCCATTGAGATATTTTAAAAAGCATGCCAGATAAATAGCTGCAATTAATTTTTAATATAAAATTCTGAAATAGTTCCCACAGGCACTAGTACACTTCTCAGAAAAGATAAAACAACTAAGATAACTCTCTTTACTTTCTTGCATTTGTACTTTGTTCCATAACAAGGAGGATGAGTATTCATCATTTCCCTATAAACTATTCTTTGTCAGTGAGAGTGGTTTCCTGGAAATATGTTATGTAAATGTATTGGCTTCATGATAATCTCTTGGTTCCAGTGCAAGCTGCCTACTCAGTTCTTTACTGCATAAAATATGTGCCTCTCCAGTGAGTGTGCTTGAAAAGAACATGATCATACACTCATTCATATAGGAAGAATTCAGATGAGTCAATTTTCATCTGTACAGTCAGTGTTGATAAAGCATGGAAAATAAATTCCAGGAAGCTAAAAAAAACAAACCCAGAAAGCAAAGAATGAAAAGTCATGTGGTGTCTGGGCATTTCCAACCTTAGGCCTCAAATGAGTTGAAAAATAAATCTGTGTTTAGTATCTAGGATTGTAAATTTCTTATAATAAACATATTTTATAAGATCAAGATGTCACTTTTTTTTTTTTTTTTCGCTGCTGTTGAGAATATATCAGATTTTTTTTTTCCGGAAAATTTAATTGTAGAAGTCAACCAAGTCAAATTTTAACAACAACAACAACAAAAATTGAACTACTCAGCTGCATAAATTCTTACCAAATCCCATATCTAGGCATTTCCTGGTTGAGGGACTCCCTGTTTCATGGGCTTGCATGTGTATGGGCATCTGAGTCAAGCATTTAGACTGGGACTGTGGACTGTAGGGCCCATGTGCCTGCATACCAGCAGCTAGGGAGACTAGAATGAGTGAAATTCAAATGCCATCAACTGTGATCTTGGATCATAGGAGGCCATATACCTGTGGTCCTTCAACTGGAGCAAATGAGGGTGTGAGTGAATATGTCTTTGCTAGTGAAGGTCAAACATGATTAACTATGTAGAACACAAAGTGTCCTGGGAGCTGGGTGAGGTGGTGTTTCTAAGAGTGGGAGAAGCAGACTATGGAGGGACCAGAGGAGTCCCATCAAACAGGTAGAGAGACCATTGAGTCTGGTGTCTCTAAGCATGAGACCTGTGTCTGTGTGTAAATCAAGGAGGAGGGTTGGCTACTGCAGATCAGCAGAGACCTGGCCAACATCCAGTCACATCTGTTTGTAGGTGCGTTGGGGGGTGTGAGCAAAGGAGTCTTGATACCAGTAGCTGGAGTGGTGCTGCAGCCTTGGGAGCTTGTATATACAAGTGCCAACAAATGGGGATCCTGAGGTCCAAGGGTACCTACTGGGCAGACTGGGTGTCTGAGCCCAGCTACTGGGGGGATCCACATTGTACACACACACACACACACACACACACATATGTACTAACAGGCTTCCATCCTGCTTAGCTGGAGAGATGAACAGGATGAGACCATTATTGCATTTTGTGTCCATATGAGTGTTCTGCATGGTCACCAGCTCTATCTAACTGTTGTTTTTCTGTATGTACCTTTAGGGACTACATGCTCAGCCTTATTACTGGTTGAACCTAGAGGCATAAACCTGCATTAGCCTTACATCTCCCAGACTGCTGGATTTGTCATCCCCTAACACTTAGTAGAGATGGAATCTGAAAAGTCTAATAAAAGAATTAGTATTAATTCCAGATTTAATTATTGCCGGAGGATAAAGATTTTATTTTTTTTTATGTACTATTAATAACTGTTTAGCTTGGCTACTGTGCCCTGTTTTGAGCACTATGGTCCCAAGAAGATCAGACACTGAGAGTTCAGATTAGAGGCCTAGAAGTTGTCAGGTTTTCTGGGAGAAAAATTTGAATGACCTACAGTGGTTTAATTCAAAACCCAGAAGATTTTAGAAAGATAATAAAATAAAATTTTACCTATTAAAGACATAGGAAGAAATAAAAAAAAATAAATTTCAGCCAAGGAGATAGGAGAAACATTTCTGAAGATAGAAACAGTCCAATGGTGAAATTAATTTTCTACAAAAAAAATATTTTTGAATGCATTATTCAAGTATTTGCTAAGAAAAATATAGATATATCTGCTTTTATCTTGTGAGCAAAGATTAGATATAATTTTGCACTGTTTCTTGTGTTTTTTCAATGATTGAATAGGAAATCAGTTCTAAGCTTAGAATCAGAACAGTACGGAACTTGCCCAACAGGCATCCTGCAGCACTTTTGTGGAAACTGGAGTCCAAATGAATTCATTACATATTTTTCTGCACCTTGAATAGTTTCTGACTAGAGTAGTAGAATCCTCACAAGGGTCTGAAGTTACACTGACTGTTCCATATTTGCCTTGCATTTCACCTTTCTGCATAGTTAGTCAATAAGTAAGGCATAGAAAAATGGGACTGTCAGTTCTGAAAAGGAAATAGTAATAAAAATAATAGAACCGAACCATCTTATAGGGGAAGGGGCTGAGCAGATGCTGAGTAATTGCTGAAAGTTATAGCTTAAAGCTATAGTGATAAAGAGCACAAGGCATTTGGGGGGGGGGGGGGGGGGAACCAACAACAAACAACCCTCCCACAAGCCCCAGCAACAACAAAAAAACCAACCAAACCCTCTACTTGTTTTGTCTGGAATGGAGTTAATTTTCATCATAACTGCTCATATGGTGCAATGTCTGGGTTTCTGATGAAACCAGTGTTGGTAACACAGGGATGTTTCTGGCTACTGCTTAGCAGTGCTTGCACAGTATCAAGGACTTCTTTTTCTCACAGTGCCCTGCCAGTGAGTAGGCAGGGGGAGCACAAGAATTTGGGACACAGCTTAGACAGCTGACTTCAGTTGATCAAAGGGATATTCCACACCATGTGATGAGGGAAAAAAGGAGGAAGGGGGTGACATTCAGAGTGATGATATTTGTCTTCCCATGTAACCATTTCATGTGGTGGATACCTGCTTTCCTGGAGATGGGTGAACACCTGCCTGTTGATGGGAAAGAAGTAACTAATGAATTCCTTATTTTGCTTTGCTTGCACATGCAGCCTTTACCTATTAAACTGTCCTTATCTCAACCTGTGAGTTTTCTCACTTTTAACCTTCTGATTATTTTCCCCATCCCACTGAGGTGTGTGTCAGAAAGCAGCTGTGTGGTGTTTAGTTGTCTATGGGGGTTAACCAGAAACCACTGTGATTTACCCAGTCTCATGTCACTGAAAAGACACCACTTTTCCCCTTCTTTCCAGTGTTATATTGACATTCAGAAGGACGTTGCATGACCAGCACTATAAATGGCAGCAAATTTCAGGGACCCCGTAGACATTGAAGAAGGTTTAGCATTTTACATTGACAGATTTTTTTTTTTTTCCAAAGTGCTCTCCAAAGGAAAAAAGAAAAAATTGTGTCCCTTCTATCCCAAGAAATGTAATAGTGACTTGTTATACTCTGGTAGCATCTCAAACATTAAATGAATCATTCAAGTTCTTACATAATTTTAAAGTTAATTTCTTTCCTTTTGACAAAGATGTATGAGAAATTGAAAACCAGATCCATATGAGTCATCTGTTTCAGCCTTATCTAAACAAGAGGAAACTGTATTAAAACAGGAAATTTAGGTTTTCTTTCTAACTTAGAAACTCTTATTCCTTGTGTTCTTAATGAATTAGCTTTAACTTTACTGTCAGACACAGTACTAGAGACCTCTAGGCACATGCAATAATACAAAGAGATTGATAAAAGTCTAATTTATGCAAGAGACTGACTTAGTATAGTTCAATGCAGAATCACAGTCTACATGCCTGCAAATTTTAAAAGCCACAGAATAACATAAAGAAGCATTTTCTCTTCATTCTGCTGAACACAGCAATACATCATTTCAATTATTGTAACACTGTTTGTATTCTAATTATATGTAACATTGTCTAAACATAAAGCAGAGATTCACAAACTCCTCAGACATGTTATATAAATCAACATCACTGGAAAACATTTTGTACCATAAAATGATCTAAACTTTAAAATTCATAAAATCACGTTCTGTGTATCATTGTAAAGCAAGAAATTCATTTCTCTACCAGCTAGTATGTCATAGTTTTTTTCTTGAAATTGAAAAACTATAATGTTTATCAACATGCAATGGTGTTTGTTCATTACATTGATTTTTATTATGGGTTCCCACAATTTGAAATAATTATGAAAGAAACAACAGAAACAGATTTTTGATTGTTCATTGTTTGTGGCATCTGTAGGAAATATGTTGGCTTGACATCAACTGTTAACAAGCTTTATTTAAAATTAAGGGAAAAACAGTTGTGAATTATAAACATTGTCTATAATGGGGCTTTGTAGTTTGCATAATTATATTTTGTGAAAGAAAGGAGGCAAGCTTGGTCTGACTTCATTTTTCCATTAGAAAAGATTCAACTGTCTTCATCCCATGGTACCAGCTGCAGTGTGTTTTGTATGAGATCACTGTGCTTAATTTCAATAGCCTGCAGAGAGAGTTTATTTTTTAAGTGCTGTCTTTTGCAGATGTGCCAAGGGAAAGATAATTTTGGTCTCTCTAATCATATGCAAAAAGCTAGTCCTGTTCTGAAGCTTTATTTCACGTGGTGCGTCCAGAATGGCCCTGTAGAGAAATCATAGTTATGAATTAAAGTACATTTTAAGTCAGTTTGTTTCCCATAAGGATTCTCCAAAAATACTTGGAATTTGTACTAAATATGAATATTTCGTTACTCAAGGGTATAGTAAATGCTATTTGAGAAGAACATATGTATAAAGACTTTGCAAATACAAGACCGGTATTTTTAAAAATGGTATTAAATGGTGATGGCAGGAACACAAAATTTGTCTCAACAAAACTTTTAGATACAAAATTTCTTGTACCTGTATCAAGAACCTTGGGTACTCAGCCCATCACTACAGTGAATATGACAAACTAAATTTTCCTTTTCCAAGGTAAGTTCTTATCTTGCTGTTTTAGCTTAGGCTAAGTGCTTATGGAATAAAGTCTATGAATTTGTAAACCTTAAACACCTTCCTGCTTACTGTAGGAATAATGGCTGTATTTCCCTCAAGAATGCTCAGGAACAAGCCCAGAGTTTTATTTCTTGTTTCTACTAGAACAGAGGATAGTCTTTGAAGTAATGTCACTTGGAACTACCATTACTGAAAAAACATTTTAGATGAGTTTAGAAGAATTGGCAAAGCATTAATTAATTAATTAACTAAATTGCCCAATTGGCAATGTATTTAAGATATTCAAGGTAGAAAGCTATCATATTTGATTTAAATAATATAACAATGAGTAACAGGATGTTAAATGTACTTAGATTAAAATAATCTCTGATTGAAATTTTTCTAATTCTAACTAAATATGTCTGATAATATCTTTTTTTCAAAGGTAAATTGGTTCTTGTTTTCATTAATGATAATAAAATGTCTGTGGAGTTCATATAAATGTGCACTTGAAATGATCTGGTGAAGATAATGAAAACAGATTAGGCTAAAGAAAGGAATAACAATGGAAGATTATATCAACTGGCAAGACAGACCTGAACCTAACAGCAAAAAAAAAACCCAAAGCAGAAAGAATTAACAACATAAATACAAATAGAAGCAGTGAATATGACTACATATAAAATTCACTATAATAATAAAATTATTATGTGAAATGACTACGATAGTTTATGCAACATCAATAGCAGAAGACAAAGTAATCTTTCTAATCTCCAAATATTATTTGTGCCTTGAAATGAAAGAGCAGAGAAATAATGAGACTATTTCTTATTGTTAATCCTTTCTTAGAGGATTAGAAAGTAAAACTAGCAGAGCAGATCCTGACTATTTCTTAGAGCAAGCCTTTAATCACATTATATACAGCTGAACGTAGTTTGGTCAGATGCTTATTTAATTATAATTAAATGCTTGCAACGCTTGTGTCAGTGGCAATATCACTATTGCTAGACATAAACACTAGGATACATGTCTAATGAGGCTTCCAGACTGAAGCAGTTAGGAAGTGTCCTGAACATAGCCTCTAATGGGTAATATCTGAGATAACAGACTGCAGAGGAAAAACCAAACCAAACCAAACCAAACCAAACCAAACCAAACCAAACCAAACCAAACCAAAAACACAAAACAAAAAAACCCCAGGCTAATATTTTATAATCTATAATTGGACAAAGTGCCGGAATGACACAGCTGATACATCTATGGACTTTAATGATACGTAGATTTACTATTGAGAAATTTTCTGTAAATAGGAGTGCCTTCTTTCCCCTTTAGGTTATTAGTTTTCAGAAAGAAGTGATATATGAAAAACATGTATTTCAGTAACAGTAAGATAGAATTCCTATGCAACCTTAGACTCAAACAGTTTAATGTGTTAAAAATATGTGACATTATTTATTAACTTGTGTTTGGGAATCTTTCCTCCAAATTTTTGTTTTGCTTGTCAAATATGGAGTCAGTGAAGCTATATCTTTTTAATTAAACAATAGATGGGAAAAAAGGTTTCTTAATCTAGGAATCTTGTTAAAATGTAGTAGTCACATAACATTAGGTAAGTGATCAGGTCAGTCATGACAGTTGAGAAGATCTGTGTTCAAAACACTAGTCTAGTTTAGGTAGAATAGGTATTTCAAACTTAATCCTATAGAGATGCTGTATTTACTGTCAGGTTATCCACCATCCTGTGGTATAGCTCCCTTCGTTGTTATTGTTGTTATTATTATTATTATTAAAAAAATTAAAATCTTAGTTTTATCCAAGTGTTAAATGTGAATATTTGAAATCTTGTATGGACATAAAGTCTCTTTTGATATTTCTGAGTCGCCTTGTTGCAGCGTCATTTGATCCTACCTGGAGAAGTAGGAACGAGTGATAGTCTACAGTCTTTGCCAGGCATGGCGGCCTCTCTGTGGCATCATGTATGTGAGCTCCCAGCAAGCAGCAAATGTCTCCAGAGATATTGTCTGCATAACAAATAGGTGCTTTGGTGCTTCTCAGCAAGAAATCTCCAATTAATGACACCCCATGTACTTTTCTGGTGGCACTGGTTCTAATGCAGGTGGGTGATTGGACCAACTTTGCACAATTCGCCTTTCCTGTGTCTTGCCTGTTTCTGACTTTCCCATCATATCTGTTAAATAGGGGCGCTTCAGGGGGAAGTGGAAGATTCTTCTTCTTGCCCTGAGCAAAGACTACAGTCTAGTCTCCTTTGTCTTGTGAATTGGTTCAGTCTGTCACCTCAGTGCTGGAAGCAAACTTACCTTCCCTTTGCAAAGTCTGTCAGCAAGGCTGTTGATCTGTTTGTGACATTTGTTGATTTGATGGGTAGGACCACTCAGTGGATAAAGAATTGACTGGATGGTCACAGTCAAAGAGTTGCAGTTAATGGCTCGATGTCTTGGTGTAGATCAGTGACAAGTGGTCACCCCGCTTAGAGGTCTGCATTGGGACCACTATTTGTAGGGGATGTGGAGAGTGAGACTGAGTACACCCTCAGCAAGTTTGTGGGTAACACCAAGCTGAGTGGTGTTGCTGATACTATATAGAGGGAAGGGGAGAAGGCATGACACCCAGAGGTACCTTGACAGTTTAGAAAGGTGGGCCCATGCAAAACTCATGAAGTTCAACAAGGCCAAGTGTAAATTCTTGTAGCTGGTTCAGAGCAATCCCAAGCACAAGTACAGACTGGGTGATTAGTGGACTGAAAGCAGCCCTGTGGAGAAGGACTTGCAAGTGTTGGTGGATAAAAAACTGAGTATGAGCAAGCAATATGTGCTCACAACACAGAAAGCCAATTGTATCCTAGGCTGCATCAAAAGAAGCATGACCAACAGCTTGAAAGAGGTGATTCTCCCCCTCTACTCTGCTCTTGTGAAAACCCACCTGGAGTACTGCATCCAGCTCTGGGGTCCCTAGCACAAGAAAGACATGGACCTTTTGGATTGGGTCCACAGAAGAACCACAGAGATGACAAGGGGCTGGAGCACCTCCCCTATGAAGACAGGCTGAGAGGGTTGGGGTTTTTCAGTCTGGAGAAGAGAAGGCTCCAGAGAGACCTTGTAACAGTTCTCCAGTACTTAAAGGGGACCTACAAGAAAGTCAGGGAGGGAATCTTTATCAAGGAATGTAGTGATACAATAAAGAGTAATGGTTTAAACTGATTTAGAGTAGATTTAGATAGGACAGCAACGAAAATTTCTTTACTGTGATGGTGGTGAGACACTGGAAGGGGTTGCTCAGAGAAGTTGTGGATGTCCTCTCCCTGCATGGGGAGGCTGGATGAGACTTTGAGCAACTTAATCTAGTAGAAGATACCCTTGCCCATGGCAGAGAGATTGGAACTGGATGATCTTTAAGGTCCCTTCTAACTGAAACCTTTCTATGATTTTATAATTCATTCTGTGATTCCTTGATAGGCCAAGTAAAAAAACAAAACCAAAAGCATGAAAATGTGCACAAAGTTCTGCAGGTCTATTCTGGGATCAGTCCTTCTCTATGACTTTTTAAGAACAAATGGTTCCCATGTTTTTGTGGTTTCTTTATAATTCAAAAGTTATGTGAAAAAGAAAGGATGCAATAGTAAAGTGACTGTTAACAAGCACTCTCTATCAACAACATATTTTAGTGTGATTATGCTATATTTACTTCACAATATATCTTGCCAGTTGTATAGAGCCTTAAGAAGATCTAAGAAATTTTTTTTGACCTATTTGCAGGGTCACAAGAAATCATCAGAATTACATTATAACTAATAGTTGCAATTCTCTACAGTAAACCCTGAGGTCTCTTGGCTGATGCTGAAGAACTGGAACCCTAAGGGCAGTGCTCTTCCATGGGTTATAAAGCCAAAAATGGAGAAAGTAATTTTGAGCTATTTTTATTTCAAGGCTCAACAGCAATTTGTACCTTTCCATTTTGATAATGGTCACATGAATGATTTATATCCTATATGAGTATCTTTTTTAATATTTTTTTTTCTAAAAAATAACATCAGAGACAGAGAGATACTAGACAAAGTCCAATGGAGAGCTATGAAGATGATTAAGGAACTGGAACATCTCTCTTACGAGGAAAGCCTGAGAGATCTGGGGCTGTTTAGCATGGAGAAGACACAGAGGGGATGTTATTAATGTTTGCAAATATGTGAAGGGTTAAATCTCAAGTAAAAGGGGCCAATCTCTTTTCCCCGTTATAGGATGAGAGGTAATGGTCACAAGCTGGAACACAGGGAATTCCACCTCAACATGAGGAAAAACTTCTTTACTGTGATGGTGATGGAGCCCTGGAACAGGTAGCCCAGAGAGTTTGTGGAGTCTCCTTCTATATATACTTTCAAACCCCATCTGGATCTGTTCCTGTGTGGCCTGCCTTAGGTGATCCTGCTCTGGCAGGGGCGTTGGACTCAGTGATCTCCAGACGTTCCTTCCAACCCCTACCATTCTGTGATTGTATGATTCTATGATAACACACAGCCAAAGAGAATACAGTTTTACTACTGACTTCAGTGGGTGAACAAATACATTTATGAGAGAGGATTTTGTCTGTTAGTAAAGAATAAATATGTTACTTTTTTAATATCTACTAGCTAGTATAATATATCTGAGGGACTATTCTCAGGAAGCTTTAAGAGAAACAGGTCAGAAAACAGTTTCTTTGCAATGAAGTCACAGAGTCACAGAATCTTTAAGGTTAAAAGAGATTTCTTGAGCTCATCTAGTCCAGTTCCCCTGCTCCAAGCAGGGGCAGCTACAGCAGGTTTTCTAGGACTGTGTCCTCTTGGGTTTTGAATATCGTCAGAATTGGAGACTACACAAACCCTCTAGGAAAGCTGTTTCCAGTGTCTGAACACCTTCCGAGTAAAAAAGTGCTTTATTTTGTTCAGATGAAATTTCCTGATTTTTAATTTGTGACCACTGCCTTTTGTCTTGTTGGAGGCCACTGTTGTGAAGAGTCAGTCTCTATCTTCTTCATTCCCTCTGTCACAACATCCAGGTCATTAGTGAAGAGTTGAGCAGTATTGGACCCAGTATTGACCCATGGGGTACACTACTAGTGACTTGCCTCCATCTGGACTTTGTGCTATAGTTTAAAACCCTTTAGGCCCTGTCAGTCAGCCAATTTTCAGTCCATCTCACTGACCACTTATCTGAATTGTACTTTCTCAGCTTGCCTATGATGACATTACGGGAGATATTGTCAAAGGTATTATTAAAGTCAAAAAACATTCACTGCTATGCTTTCTCCCACTAGTCACCTCATTGTAGAAGGCAATCAGGTTGGTTAAATTGATGCTCACTACTCGTGATCACCTTGCCCTTCGTATTTTTGGAAATGTTTTCCACAACTCTTCATTCCATTACCTTCCCAGGGACGTCTCTTTCAGGCTTAGGAAAACACTTCCAGTAACCGTGACCTTTCAAATTTAAACAAGAGACCTCACAATGGTCTTCAAAATGGTTTCACCAAGGTATTCCTCACTCCAGACTTTCCCTCTGGTCTCAGGAGCCTGTGATTCCTGAAGGCAGATCTTACCAGGAAAGACTGGGGCTAGGAAAACATTGAGTTCCTGGCTTTCTCTGTGTCATTTGTCAATCATTTCCTTGCTCCATTCAGGAGCAAGTCCATATTTTTCCTCATTTCTCCTTTAATTTTTATGTATTTGTTGACTTTCACATTTCTCACCAGATTCAACTCCAGGTCAGCCTTGGGTTTCCTAACCACATGCCTGCAAAATTGCACAGCATCTCTGTGCTTCTCCTCTGTGACCTGCTCCTGCTTTCACCTCTTCTACACATTCTTTGTATGCCTGAATTCTGTCAGGTGCTCCTTAGTCATCTATGCACATCTCCTACCATCTTTGCTTAATTTCCTGCTTTTCAGTAAGGACATTTCTTAAGCTTGGATGAGGTCATCCTTGAGTATATCAGGCAGCAAGTACTTCATAGAATCACAGAATCACAAAATGTTAGAGATTGAAAGACAACTTTGTAGATCTAGTCCAGCCCTCCTGCTAAAGCAAGTTTGCCTAGAGCAGGTTGGACAGGATTGCATCCAGTCAGGTCTTGACTATCTCTAGAGGAGACTCCAGAGCCTCTCTGGGCAGCCTGTCACCCACTGTCACCCACTGTTCTGTCACCCTTAAAGAAGGTTTTTTCCTCATGTTCAGATGGAACAGCCCGTTTTCCAATTTGTGCCTATTACCCTTGTCCTGTTGCTGGGCACCACTGAAAAGAGACTGGCCTCATCCTCTTGACACTTGCTTTTTGGATATTTATAAACATCAATAAGATCCCTTGACACTTCTTCTCCTCTTCCCTTCTCTCCTCTTCCCTTCTCTCCTCTCCTCTCCTCTCCTCTCCTCTCCTCTCCTCTCCTCTCCTCTCCTCTCCTCTCCTCTCCTCTCCTCT
>WUAM01000334.1:8000982-8022199 GCA_024336885.1 Actenoides hombroni | reverse complement strand
AAAAAAAAAAAAGAAAAGAAAAAAAAAGGAAAAGAGCAAAAAACTACTAGTAAATAGAAAAAAACCACCCTCAAATGCAATAATACAGTTCCAATTTTTATATGCAGGCTTCATACTATGTAATTCTTTCTCCTGGAATTATGCTTACCTTTTTATACTTGCTTGGGGTACTAGTGTGGATAGCTTCAGTACAGGGGTGTAGGGGAAGGGGGAGGTATTGAGAGGATGATGGTAGCATGAGTCCTCAGTATCCCCAAAACCTCACCAGCAGGAGTATGATGTTGACGGATTCTTCTTCCTCACACTGGAATCTGCTTGGGGTAATTGTTATGTTTGCTAACATGCTTTTACACTTTGTTTTTTCTCCATTGTTCTGCAAGTCCACATTACATATTATTTTACCATATACAGCATGGCTTACATATGTTTGATCATATTATTTTACTCTCTGTGTTAACTGTAAAACAGCTCCACATCTCTATTCCTTCAACAGATCACTGGGGAGTTTTTTAGCCATGGTGTCTCTGGTGTCTGCTTGGGCTCCATCTCTTACTATTTCATGCCTATATTGTACTGTGCCATTATTGTAGAATCAAAACCATCTTATTCTACACGTAACAACTAGTCGTGGCTACTAACTATATAAGACTAGATGGTTTAAAAGTAAGTTTTAAAGTAAGCAAAAGTAAAACAAATTATCCATAAACACCTGGTCATTAGGAAAAATGCTGTTACAGATAAACCAAGGGAAAACAAAGCTCCAGGCAGGTCAAGACAAGTTCAGACTGAGCAAATCTGACATATCTCCATCCTAAGACCTTGCAAACTCAGCACAAAGCCTAGGGCTTCTTACTAGCTATGTCAGAGCTGTGTTACTGGGCAACAGGGATATATTTATGGGATGTAAAGGCATGGGGTCAGTGGCAGTCCACTATAATCAGATGAATTTGTGTCAGTGTACAGAAAATAATGCAACATGCATTGTGACAGTAGGAATAGGATTCTTAGCTGCTTATAGCAATAAAATTATGTGCAGGATAAATAAAAGCCAGTTCCTGTCTCCAGAGTTATTTCTCCTGGTTTTCTTTCTTCTAGGATGACTAGTAACAGCATCTTCTCAAGAGGTAGGAGATATGGAATTGAAATCCTTGCCTGTGTTCAGAAGTACCTTGATATCTCTTCTGATGATAATACCTTAATGCCTCTGGAACTCAAGCTTTGGTGCAACACAGTTAGGTGGGAATTTTCACTGTCACAACTTTAAAATCCACATCAGCCTGAGGCAGTTGCATCCATCCTGAGAGACCTGACAAAGAGTGTGGTTTTGTTAAAGACCAAAGAGAAAAGATTGGGGCTTCATGGCCATTAAATCTTTTTACTTTGTTTCAGACTTTGAGCTTGCCTTTGTCACACACTTATTCCCAACTAATTCACAGTTCAGACTGCACTAGGATATAAATGGAGCTCCACCAGAGAGCCAACTTGTTGGTCCTCCATGGAGCAGTGGGTCTGCAGTCATGGACCCTCCCCTTGGATCAGGAAAACTTCCTGGGATTGAAGGGGGATTACATACCCCTCTTTTCTTCTGGATATTATATACATCCTTGAGTGAGTTCTCATCCCTTTTGAGTGAGTGACCCCTTTTCTGGGTACCCTTGAGTGGAAGTTTTTTTTCATTTTGTGAGTGAGTGTGCACACATTTTGGATCACCTTTCTGAAAAATAATATTCATTTCAGTTCATTTTGTATTACTAAATTCCTGCCTGACAGCTGAACTTGTAATTTACTTTGGTTTGCTTCAGTGCTGGGTAATTTTTGATTGGAATAAATCCACATTTTGAGTAGCTACTGCTTTCTTCTTTGTGACACTACTACTTCCATGACACAGCTCTACTTTAAGCTTCTTTCTTTTGAGAGAAAACTTGAAGACACCACTTATTTAGTGAAATATATTTTTCTAGTCCAACATTCCTGGCTTATTCCAGGTACCTAGGAGCACATTGGTCAGAGTATGAAGGCAATAATTAACGACTTTTAGAACACAATAGGTTTTAAGAAAGACTGTAATGTTTTCTCTGTAGAGAAAAAACTTGTCAAGTGGTCAAATTATTATATATACTGCTATGATTCAAGGTACTGGTTATTTATGAAAAGATGTATCAGTAAGAAACCTATGTTCATTATGTCTCGATATGAACACAAGTGATTTGTAAAATGTATTGATTTTTCAAATAATATTTTTGTATTATATTAAACAATCATGTAAAATAGTTTAAAACGTTAAAAACTTTTTACATCATTCTTTATAATGCTCCAATCTACAACTATTTCTGAGCTGTAGCTGAATGTATAGTACAGTAAAGGAGCTCAGAAGTGACACCATCCAGTGGGAAAACATGCACAAACTACTACAGTAAGTTAGGGATTGAAATCAAGCTGGCTACTCAGTATCAAAAGCTTTCAAATATACTTAATGAGTTTATATCACCTTTTTTAGCAAAAAGACGTGACATTTCAATAAGCATTATGATAGTGTAACAAAATGGCTTTAATGTATTTCATTGATGAAATAACTTTCGAAATGTGTAAGAAAATATGCTACAATGGCAAACCCCCAAGCTGTAGATGGAAAGACAACTTAATCATTCTCTGCACTACATACTGCTAGCTTGACAGTACTACTTTTTAATGCGTTTTTTTTTCTGAGTACTTCAGAGCAAAAGCTCATGACAAACCATGAAAAATTACTAACTTGAAAAGTGCTTTCTTGAACCCCAAGAACTGATTGTTCCAATAATTGGAACTGGATTATTGCTGTTGTAGGAACTGAATGGTAATGATCACCCAAGAGGCTTATTCCATGTTTAACTCAGTGAACAGTGAATCAGCAAATTTTGACACCCTAAAAACATTTTCCATTTACTTGTTACATTTTCACTTTTTATAATGATTACTTTCTGAACACAGAGCAAGTTCCTATGGACAGACATTGCATTGTTTTCACACTTTGGTATTTATTACAGGCAGGCTGGAGGGCAGCTGGAGGCAGCTCCAGGATGAGGCCTGGTGAGGAGGAATCAGAGTCAGACAAAGCCCCAAGCTGGTTTGGCAGGGCCTTGGGGATGGGCTGAGGCTGGGTCAGGACTAGACCCGCAGGTGGGACCTGGCTTGTCATGGCCCATGGCCAGTCTGGGCAGGGCTGTGGAGAGATGGGGTTCAGCCCTGTTGCAATGTCTCTGAGGCAGGGACTGATGCCTGCGGGCAGCAAAGAGGAGGCTGAATTGGGATCCTGGGGCATGGTCAGGGTAGAGAAGGCCCTAGGGTGATGGTCAGGTACAATCAGGCCTGATGATGCTCCCAGGGCCCTGTCAACCATTTTACCTCACCTACCTCACCTGCTTCAGCTAAAACTGTGTGAATCCTTCCTGTGGTAAAGGTCTGACCAGCAGAGGAGGTCACTGTGCAACAGGTGTTCTTTCTGTCAGCTGAAACTTGGTAATTTCTGAACTTTACATACAAACCAGTGAGAAGGAAGTATTTTATGTTTTGGAAAATGTATTTTAAAAAAACCAAACAAACAAACCCCAAGACTGAAGAGAAAGACATGAGGGATGCTAGCGACTTATCAGAAAGCCAATCCTCCCTCCTTTCATGAAGACTGAAGGACCCAGAACTTCAGAAGGGGGAGTAAAATGCCAGAAGAAAGAAATTGATATTAAAATGTTTTGTATACTAGTTGTAGCTGTATTATAAAGGAGCTTTTCCTTATTAGTTGGGTAGTTTGAATGATAGTGTTAGTTTTGTAACGTGAACAATAGAAGGGTTTATTTCTCTTTTGGGTGGACTGATAAAGTATTAGCTGATCTAAGAATAAATTCTTGGCTCCATATATGATGTGCACTCCCTTTTTCTCATATAAAGATTTCTATTGTCACACTGCCCAAGAATTTTACAAACTCAGGATCTTTCTTTCCAGGTAATGCTATATCCAGATAAATTATGAAATACTAAAGAATATCTAAAATTATAACAAAACATATATTTTTTTTCTAATAAAAAATAAAATAGGATGACCTGGCTAGTTTAAAGAGCTTAGTATAATTGAAGACAATCAGTGAAAATAAGCTGGCATAAGTGATTCAGAATTCAATTCTTTAAATTAGTGTTCAGTAAAGTATTTTTAAGAATAATTCTCATGACAAAATCTGATGAAGTAAAATGCCTCTTGGTAAAATGTTTGAGAGTGATTCTTCAGACTATTGCCTGACAGTTTTGTCTCTTTAAGATGCTGGGTAGAATCTAAAGAGCTAACAGAGAGATACTCCCACATATTGCATCATCCAAACAGGGTCATACGCTGTTCTGTATTAAACTGCACACAGATTCTTGCTCATTTCCTTCATCTCACAAGCGGTGACTCTTCTTTCTTTTTCACATCGGGCTGAAAGCTGCCACAAACCAAATATATTTTTCCTAGCAAAAGATTCTCACGGAGGAGCCTTAGATACATTGCTCATTATTTAGCTTTGTGGGTATGTTTAATATACAATTCCAGTATACCTTCTAGTACTTTCAAAATATACTACCTATACTGAAAAAGTCATTCATTCTTGCTACTGTTGCCATCTCACTGTCTGAATTATGTTTGAACATCTTCTGTAATGTATTTTAGCTTATGTTAGTATCCTGGGTTTGGTTAAGATAGGGTTCATTTTCACCAGAAGATGTGTGTGTATGGGGGGGTGTCTCAATAGGATAGACAATTGAACCAAGCAATGTTATTTGATGCCATACTGACATCTTCCTCCATATATAAGAGCAGGAGGGTGGACCAGGCAGGGGAGAGCAGCATCGCTCCTCTCCGCTCATTTGGTATCACTCATATTGTGTATTGTTTCGTTGTTATTATTATTGTTGTTTGACGTTTCTCCTGTGTGCTCTTGTATTAAAATCTCCTTATCTCAACTCACATGGTTTTGTGCTCTACTCACTCTTCACCTTCCTGTTCAGGGAGTGGGGTGGAGGCAGTGAGCATTGCATGGTGCTCAGCTCCTGGCTGGGAGCATAACCATAACAGTTAGTAATTTATTTTATGTAAGAATAGAAGTAAAACTGCCCTTACAACATTACCACTTACCAGTTCTTTTGCTTTTTAATTTTGAGAAGGTAAATGTTCGTTAGTTTAATAATGAAAGACATTTTGCAATACTATAATTTGATCTGTCTGCTTTCTGTACTGAAATACTAAATAACTGTAAAATGTATATATTATTAAAAAGTAGTTGAACTAACTGTGAGGCAATGAGTGCTCAATAAAGATAAAGTAGCAATTCTGTTTGGGGCTTCTCTCCATTTTTGTTACATGTCTATTTTTAAAGCTACTAACAAATTTGCTTACCAATAATTTCTCCTACGAAATAAGAGCTAGATGCAGTGAACTGATATTGTATAAACATGAAGTAATGCTTATTATGAGCCTGATATCAAGTCATAAATCAAAAATAGATGGTAGGATCCTTTGATCTCTCAGCATTGTTTAGCATATTGTTTTGATAAGTAAATGAAAAAGAGTAACTTAACTGAATTGAAATAATCATTTCAATGCCATCAGTGTGAACAGGAGAGAGTTTTGATTGATATGTTTGAAAGTGGGTTTTTTTTGCTGTGTTTGTAATGCTCTATTCATTTTTTATAGGTATAGTTAATTGCCTTTATCCAGAGACATAAATCCAGGCGCTGCAGTATTTTCTATATTGAGACAATATGTGTTTCTTTAATATAGATATATTTTGTACAGAATTAAGATAGGAAGCAAAAGATATTATTTAGAACAATGACAAAACCTTAATTGATTCTAGTGAGGCTAACCAATTTCCCTGTTTTCTGAATCTAATTGTTACAGTGGCTACAATTTTTATAGTTGCTATAATAGTTTCTTCAAAACTTTCATGGACTTGTGTGTATTTATTCCCTTTTGATTAGCAGTATATGCTTGGCAGCAAATATCCTGACTACAAGCAAAGTAAAGCCATCACTGTTATGCTTTGGAGTGACAAGAAATGGCTGCACAACATTAAAATCTTACAATCTTTGCCTTGAACAATAGTCTTAGATTTCATAAATCAACTAAACTATTCATTGATATTTATGGTCAACATGAATATATTTTAATTTAAATATCAATTCTTTAGATTTATTGTCAGAATGTTGTCAAGGTAGAGAATAAGCTAGACAGCATATCTATTCAGAAAGACAGTCTCCTATGAACAAGTGTTTTGTATGAAAGATAATTTATCTATTTAAGATACGGTGTTTTAAGTTGTTACAGAGGACAAATTCAGTCTATGCTAGTTTTAATCATTGCCATGATTTTCTGAATACTGAGAATAGAAAGGCAAGTATGTAGTCTTAGTTTCAGCCTTCTTTTCCAAAACTCTAACCTCCATACTTTGTATTCTAAACCATTAAAAGGGCTAAATCAATTGAATACTTTTAAATAAAAGATAATGCCAGTGGCTTAAGAAATCCCTGAACCACTAACCACTTGAGAGTTAAAGAGTTTTCTAAGGAAATGCCACAATATGCTTATTCTATTTTTATAATTATGCCTAAGCTTTCCCTGATTATTTGGGAAATAATTATCAAAACATTGTGGAGCTACAGGTTGATGCATGTATTTATTCTGTTGAAAGTATATTTTAAATTGAGGGTCATATAAAGGAGGGACAAAAAATCCACTCTACAGGAGAGAAATACTGTATTTCATTTCTGAAGGTTTGAATGACATGATGTCACATTTGTACTAGCTGATAATAGAGAGTGACTGAGTTCTGTTCCTCATGGCAGGAGACAAATAGAAGCTATACCAATTCACCGAATAGTCATGGCACACGGTATCACAGCCATGTAAGTATGAGGGCTTTTAGTTTTACATATCCAACAATAGTGTTTGATGTTCATATGATGAAATCAAACTGTTAGGAATTAATGATCAAAATTATGTTAAATTCATGATCATTATTCAGCTTAAGCAATGGATCATTTACAACTGAATACACAGGAGGGAGGTTCATCATTATTAAAACAGGAGCCAGAAGCTGAGCTCTTGCTTATAAAGAATGTACAAATCCTCATGCTCCAGCAGTAGAAACTCTTACTCTAATTGCTCTAATAGAATGCATTCATTTCTCCATTATATGTTTTCTATTTTCAGTAACATTTCATGACTTACCTATTATGACTTCAGTGCCGAGGTAAAGGAGACAGAAGATCTAATATTAGATCTAGCTGCACCTCAGCTCCTCTCTGAGAAGGAGTTTAGAGAAAGAGTATACATTTTGAAAGCCTGGTAACTCAACAGGAGGGCCTCCCTTATCCCTTCTATTCACAATTTCCATGAAAATCACCTTACTCCAACTTCCAAGTAATTTTTCACTGTGTATATATATATATGTATTTACACATATATCTGCAAGTACATTGTAATTCAATTGTTTTTAACCAATTTGCTTTATAGTAAGTCATATAGTGACTTTGCCAACTAATTGAACCTTGGTTGACCTTTGCTGCTTCTATCAAGTTCATTTAAGCTTTATCAAATTATTAATCTACCTCAATAAAATGTATTGATGCCTTTTTATTGGGTGAGGTGCAACTCACTCATTCCTTGACAAGCAGAGTTCTGAAATAGGATTCCTCAGTAAGTGATGTAAGTGATTTAAAGGGGAATCACTCTAACTTCTGTGACAGCCTACTCTCTCTGACCTCTGGAATTTAAACTCTTCTCACTCCCTCCACACTAAGCAAGCTGAATTGAAAAAGCAACATCATTATGAAGGAAAAATTATGTTTTTGTAATGCCTGTATTTGTTTAGCATTAAAGAAAAAAAGCTATTGTGCTTGCTTTTTTTAGGCAATAACCAGTATCAGGACAACATTGCAATAAAAAATGTGGGGAAAAAAAAAGTTAAATGTAGAACTTGACTTCCCCCAGTCTGAAGAGGTTTGCTCCTAGTTTGACATAAGTATACAGGAGCAGAAGACTGGGAAGGACCCCAAGCCCCGCAGATGATAATCTTATAATGCAGTAGTCACTCATGAAAAATTCCCAGCATTCTATGACAAAAATATAATATCCGATGTAAAAAGCCCAGAGATAACAACTACTTTTAGACTACTTTCTTCAGATCCTAGAGGTGGTTGGAGCACAGAGAGTAGATAGCGTAGACTTCCCTATGACACTTCCCTTCCTTTATGGCAAACAGAGGACTACTGAATCCACTGCAGGTGAAGAAGAGTTTTTTCATGTCCATAGTTGATGTGCTTTTTATCACAAATATCAGGTTTACTTATTGAAAAAGAGATTAGTATTACATATTAAGTGGGAATGATGCTAAACCATGAGGTTTCTCTAGATATATAAATGAAACCTGGAAGCTCCTAGAGAAGATTTTTAATATAAGTCACAAACAATATGCATTGTACTAGGCCATATTTGTAGGCCCCACCATTATCCTATGCTCTTAAGAAAAATCAAGATAATCCCTTGGTGACTTAAGTTCCTGACAATTTGCTGGGTAAATGTATCTAGAGAGTCCAAACTGGAATGTACTCAGCATTCCATAATTTCTTCAATTAAAATACGTAGCTGAATTTTTTGCCCAGGCTCCATAACTCCATTCCTACTTTTGAAGATATTTCATGTCATGATCAAGAAAGTAAGTAGCTTCAAAACATTTTGACTCTTGGTATTTTATACTTAATGAAATTGGTATATTTTGATTCTTTATTAAACTTACTAAAGGTAATTGTAACATGTCATTGTGAAGAAAAAAAAAAAAGTGTATGTCATCAAAGTTTACATGGTGGAGATTTCCACATTATTGTGTTGGGGTCTAGCTGGGTTTTTTCCCCATATTTGAGATCATACTATGCAACATTTACTTAAAAATATTTAGTAAGATTTGAAAACTGCCTAAGCAGATCAAGTATTTGATATCCATGGTTATGTGTATATTGTTAGGAAGTTCGTGCTACTAAGTGGCAATGGATTAACCACTAAAAAGAAGTAAGAATTGGAAAGTTTATTTTCCACGTGAAAAGGAAAAAAAACCAATAAGTAGTCAGATTCTATTTGTGAAGTAAAGCACTTTTCTTGATAAATAAATCTTTTTTCAAGTCAGGTATCAATATATAATCAACCTATTAAGATAGCCCTAGGACTGGACTACATACCAATTGCCAACAAGCATTAGCAAAGTCAGTGAAAAAAAGAAATAACAGCTCTCCATATGAAAAAATATCAATTTGTAGTAAAATAGAATATGATTATCATGCACATTGCTCACTTATTATGAGTGGATTAATAAAGTGACAACACTTTTAATTTAAAAATAATTCTTAAAATTTTCAAGTAAGTGTAAGATTACATTAAAGTTAAATGAGAACAAAATTGTCAATCTCTGCCCAATAAATTTTATTATCTGCCTTTAAGTAGTTTCCGTTTTCATAAATGAATAATATCGATTAGTTTTCTTCTTTTTTACTGCACAAGTTCTGAAAACTTGAAGGTAACTATGATGACATGGATATTTATGATTTTGTTGATATGTAAGCATCCTTACTATTGAAGTAAGCACCAAAAAGATATTATGTAGCCCAAAGTAAACCTCAGTAAAACTTAGAAAATGTTTATATTTACAAAAAAAGGGTAAGAAAATTTTTCTGTGGTTTTATAGGAACAATAAAGTATCTCTTAGTTCAAGTTTTTAATCAAATCTTATATAATCACCGGGAACTCTAGAATTCTTTCAAGGTATTTTGCCTCAGTTGCAAACCTATTCCCAGTGTGGAAATCTGGGCATTATCAGATGCATTGCTGGAATTTTGTTAAGGAACTTGCTTAGGTCCTTCTTAGTGGCGAAAGTTACAACATTATTTGCATTATCACAACAGTGCTAGCATTTTCTTTATGCAATGAGAAAATGTTATGCTTTTTAGTGAAGAACACTGTTTCCACATAATTTCTCAATAGTTATTTTTTCCCTCTTGACTGTTTCTAAGCATTTTATACAATCTACTGATATATCTGAAATATCCTGCTCATATATGGCAATTAAATGTCCATCAGATTGATATTACCTCAGGGGAAAAAAACCAACATTGACATAGAAGTTGATTATTTTATATACATATAGTGATATAACTAATTTAAAAATTACCTAGAACCAATAAATAGATATATAATTGATTTTCTTAATTATCATTTGTATTTGAGGTAGGTTTGCAATGTACTGGTGTCGACAATATTTTGATCGAGACTCCGTGATGGATACTAAGTCAGGGTGAGGTCAGAAAACTCAGAAACTGTTCAGTGTGAACAATTGAACTTCTCTTACCAATTACTCAGAATCCATATGTATCATTACTATTAATATACAAAGATTGCAAAAAAGTTTAGGGGGACGATATATTGAGAAGACAAGATACAGATGCAGATTCAGCTGGTTGCTGCATGCAAGTTAATAATATGACTTGGCAATAAGAGTGAAATCACGACTTGGACACATAAATAAATCAGGAGATTTTCTCATATACAGTGGGTAAATTAGTAAACATGAAGCTACAGATACATTTCTATGAATGAAGAGAAACCAAAAAAAACCGTTGCAATAGAGGAATTTCATTGCACTGGTCAGATACTGTGGCACTTTCTTCTGTTATTCTGCTAACAGTTGAAGAGGGTTGAGAACTATGACAAACTGCAGGAACTGAAGTCTTAACTGTCATTGAGAAGCATAATGACCTCCCTCTTCCATTCAAGAAATCGTAACACTAAATCTAACTCTCCACCTACATATTGATATGGACAAACAAATGTTCAACAATGGACAAGACAGAACCTAGAAGGCAAAAAAGTATGGATTGAGAGTGGTAGGTGGTGGAGAAATTCTGACTTTGTACAAGATATTTTTCCTGCAAGGAGCAGGGAGTTGGCCTTGATGAACCTCAGGTGTCCCTTTCAACTTGAGATATTCTATGATTCTATGATATGTTTTTTTAACATTGAAGTTAATTAACAAGTGAAAGAAATTATCCAAAATGAGTATTATAATTTATAAGCTGGAAAGTTTGGGGGTCTTTTTTTTTTTTTTTCCCCTCTTCTTTTTTTCAGTAGTAATTATAAATTCATTAACTTCTAAGAAACTTGTGATTTTTGCAAGAGGTCAAGCTAGATTGTCACAGTTATGCTTTCTGGACCTATAATTTACAAATATATAAGGAATAAATATTAATAAGTATAATAATAAAGTCATGCTTCATGAGCTTTAGTGCTCTTACAGATCATAAAACATTCATAAGTCTAGCTATGAAAGCAGCTGTCAATTCCTGAAGCATGAGCAATCCCTAGATTTGTGCTCTTAAAGCATGAGAAATTCTTGGTATTGGATTTGTGTTCCCTGTCCCAGATGAATGAGGAGCAAGATTGTTTTAAATATCTCTCTTTCACACTTTCAATATTTAGTTGCTTTAACACTGCATTAGAAAGACATGAAAAGAGCCACAGTAGTACATAATGCAGATGTTGTATGTGAAATTCATTGTAGATTGACTGGAGAGTGCTATGCAGACAAAACCACTGGGCAGAGAGGCAATTTACTATTGTTCTAAATTGTAAATATAAGAATCCTGTGTTTGAAAGCCTGATGATGTGTTATTCTGCCCTACATTTAATCTTGGTACAGCATCAAATATCACTGATGCTACTTCTAAATTTTGGTTGTCAGTGTACCGTAATACCTGAACAATAAACTCCAGACCCCTACCACTTTTCCTGACATAGGTCTTAGTGTGTTTGGGATATTTGGGCTACACTGTCATTTTAACACAAACACTTCAAACCCAATTAAGTTACATATGAGCATTTGCTTGTGTAGTAAGGAAAGTGAATTCAGGAGAGCATGGGAAGTATATTTATTTATTATGCATGCTCTAGTTCTCAAAATCATACACTTCTGAGATTTTGAAACATACAAGCTACAGATTGTAAATGTGATATGAACTGTTATTGTATACACTTAGCAGCAGAAATGGACCTTTAAGGTCCAGAAAGCACACAGTTGTATTTAATGCACCAGTTGTCAGTAATAATGAATAATTATTGCGCAAGGAACTGTGAAATGTTTTGTATGAGAATTAACTGAAATGCAAGTTAACTTTGTGGTGTAAAATATTTTACAGCATATATAGTTACCATAAGTTAGTATTATAGGATACTTACATTCTACAATTTCATATTCTTATCCTAACATAGCACCTGATGCTGGTGGTAGACTCTACTCATGTTTTCTTTCTAGACTCATATAAATTTTCCTTATATATTTAAAATGAATAAAATAGATACATAAGTAATAGAACTGTGGTGGGTTGACCTTGGCTAGCCTCCAGGTGACAAATAAGATTTTCTCTCACTCCCCTCATCAGCAGGACAGGGGGAGAAAATAAGATGAAAAATTCGTGAGTCAAGATAAAGGCAGTTTAATAAAGAAAAGCAAAGGCTGTGCACAGAAGCAAAGAAAGCAACAATTCATTCTCTACTTCCTATCAACAGCTGATGTCCAACCACTTCCTGGTCTGTAGGTTTCAGTATGCATAGTGGTACTTCAGGAGACAAATGGCTTAATAACAAAGCCCTTCCCCACTACCACTCTTTCTTTTAGCTTTTATTGCTGATCACAGCATCATATGGTATGGAATTAAGTCAGTTTAGGTCAGCTGTCCTGTTTGTGTCCTCTTCTAACCTCTTGCCCACCTGCAGCCTACTGGCCCTTGAAAGAAGATACAGGGGGCAGTGGAGAGAGCACTGATGCTATGCGGACACTGCTCAACAGTAGGCAAAACAGTGCTGCGTTATCAACACTGCCCTAGCTACAATGCACAGAACTGTGAGGGCTGTTTTATGTGTATAAATATGGGACATCCATTAGGAAAGCAAAAGAAATAAACTCTTAAATTTTCAAATATTTTAATTAATCCAATACTATAATTACTGGATATTTAATATTAACTGTTGTAGAAGTTAACCTTACTTCGGGGATAAAACCATACAATTTTATTTTTCAATTTCATTATTACTTTAAAATTGAAATAATGTATTTTGCATAATTGTTAAGTCACAACTACAATGAAAACAGATATTTTGTTGTCTTCAGTGTTGCCATTTCCATGACTGACTATAATTCTCTTCCAACATTCTTTTAATCTTCTATCTACCTGCATCATCAATTATTTTGGGTAGTTCTTTTGGCAGGTAAGCTCAAGTCACTGCTTGAGGAAATAAATCAGCAATGACGGCAAGATATAGACCCTTCATTACCATGATATTGATTTCAAATGAACATTTGTCTTGTCAGCGTTCTTTTAATTGGAATTACGATCATTACAATTTTAATCAATTACTGTATTGTGACTTCAAATTCTGTTCTTTCCATCTGCCCAGTTACTGTGAAAGTGTGTTCTGGTTTGTTTTTTCTAATCTTAGAAGCTAAGTTGGAACAGATGTTTAGTTTCTAGAAAATAAGCGATCAGACACAAAGGGCCAAATTTTGAATATGTGTTATTTCAAGTATCAAAATCAGTTCTATTGCATTGCAATCACATTCTGTCATGGCTTGATATTTAATAGGAATAATTGAAAATAATTTTAAGATATGTTGAATTCCAAGATTTCTATAATATTTCTATAGTAATTTAATAAATGTATACATTGATATATTTAGACAGAAACCTAAAACACAGTAAGAACTTATATGTATATGACTATAGACATAATTTTATGAATTTAAGGAGCTGATGTTTCATCCAAATGATTAAATTGTTACTATGGAGGCAATTCTGCATTTAAGTGTTTATTTTGAACGCTGCAATTTTCAATTAACAATTTTATATCTTAGCTATTCCATCACAGCTCCATGACTTGTTATGCAGGATTTACCAACGTGGCTATTTTTCCAAGAATACCATAAATATCCACTGCAACAAAAGCAATCAGATGTTTTTGTTTTTTAACATAACTTGCAGTTTGACTGGTGGTTCATAGAACAGACATATCAGGATCAGGGTAAGCTGTTCAACAGAAAATATCTTTTCTGAGATATTTCACCACATTTTAAGTTTAGAAGTTGGAGGGATGATAGTGGAGGAATAAAATTGAATATTTTAGAATTCACAAAACCACATTTGAAGTTGTACTTTTAATTTTGTACTGTCTTCTGTAAGAGATTCTCTAACCTGTTTTCACTTAATTAACATTTTTCCTCTATCATCTAGACACTGGAGTGCTTGAACTCATGCTATAAAACAAGTTCTGATCTATTTTGCTTCCCTTTTCACTTCTCTCCACAATCTGTCATTTGCATTTTGAGTCTACTTCAGATATACTAGTTTTGGCAAATATACCCTCAAATCTAATGAAACTGACAAAAATAGTATATGTATTGTGAACATTTTATGTCCCCTTGAATTTGCTTCTGTGAAAGTAAAGGTATTTTTCAAATATGGATTTTTAAGTGGAAATTGGTGATTTGGGGCAATTTTCTTAACACAGCAAAAATAACATATTTGAACAATGTTCAACTTCAAGAAGGAATTCTTTATTAATATTCTCACAAAATTTCCCTTGACACAATTAAAGATCTAAAATATCAAAGACTGAATAAGTCTCAATGGTGTTTGGGGCTGTGCATATTATTATTATTCTATTCAAGAAGAAAAAGTGCAGTGGGATAGTATGAAAGAAATAAAAATATAGCTCAAACAATTTTATATTTTGCCAAAAAAAGACAGTTTAACTAATACAGAAACGCATGTGGTATTTTATAAATTGACTAGGTTGTATGGTGCAAAAATGTGCAGAATGCATATATACATCATTATCAAACACGTTCAAACAATTTTCTCTTCATGATTATGCAGATCACAGAAAGTAGATAAAAGGATATATAATGGAACATATTTGTCTTTCCACTTTTTTGTGTCTGTGTATGTAGCTATGAAAAATGAGTGGTATCATTTGCTGTGGTGAAGCTGGGCTATTTATGTTTGCGACTCAGTTACATGGTAATACGTATTGTTGTTAAATGTGTCTTTCATATTATTTGCACAATAATTCTAGAGAGGCTCAAGAATCAAGGTTTGAGCCTTAAGGTATCTTGCATTTGGCATGCACAAACTTTGGACTGATCTGGAAATAATTTTAACTCTTTATGTAGGTCTCGTTCAATATTATTTTCAGCACATAGATACATCCTCTATAGCCAAGGAATAGCCACTAAGATGTAAGAGCATTGGTTCTGAGATACTTAAGTATTAACTGTACCAAATAAGCAGTATAGTTTTCTCAAGAGAAAATAAAAATGGCAGATGGAAGGAAGCATTAATATTTGTTTCTTAGCTTGTTTCATTCCATCACTTAAAAATATACAAACCTTTAAAAAGCAACCAAAGGCATTCCCAGCTGAACTAGACACTTAATCAAACACTCAGATCTCTTGATAAGAAGTGAAGTGCTTTTAGACTAGAAGTGTTAAGAAGCTCTACTCCCAGTGCAGGGAAGAAGCACTCACAACTTGAATCCGTTTCCACTGAGAAGCAAAACTCTTCTATGGTTTATATCTGTACTTTTGATACTGTTTGCAGTACAAGGACAGCAGAATAACTTTCATATCTTGTTAAGATTTCCTAACTTCTTTCCTTATCTCCCTAGTATACACCCAAAATTATAATCTTTTTATTATCCCTTTATTATTGCTCCCCCCAAAAATTAATATCATAGGGAAAAAAAACCTACAAAATATTCGGATTTGCTTGGTAAATGTACACAATTACTATGGCTACGGCTGAATTACAGGAGACATTTACATTCCAGTAAGCTCAATGATGAAATACACAGCCTGAATGAATACCAGTACCGGTAAATTTTTAAATGAATTTGCAAAATTCTTTTTGCCTATGCCTTGTATTGAATGTTCAGTATGTACTATGCAGCATGTTTTAGGCATAACTGGAGGTAAAGGGATGGAAGAGACGAGCCATGATCCACAGATTATTTCCAATAATTTGTATGGGCAAGGTCAAGCCATTTTGGCATTTTCCTTCTGTCTGCTATCTTTGAATACTCATGATCTGGCCTGGTAGTACCAAGAGTTTTCTTGTGCCATAAAAATTCTGTTACAGATGATGGGTGTGGAAGGATTACTACAAGATAATTCTCTTGTTAGTACCCAGCAGCAACAATCTAGAAAAATTAGGTTGACAGTGAGAAACTGAGTCACCTAGGAAGTTTTATCACTTATGAAAGGCTGTAATGAACTGTAGAAGCAAAGGGGTATTATCTCCAGTCAGATCTCTATTGCTACTATGGTCTATTCTGGTCCCAGAGACCAGTTCTGGTGTAACTTGACTCCAAGGGGTTCCTCTACAAAGCAATTATGGTCCTTTAGATGGAACTAGTGATTTGCAGCTTACATGTTTGGGACCTTCATCCTTCAACCAACAAACATATTTTCTGTCAAACAAGAGCTAGGAATTTACTTATAACTTTTCAAGATTTATTTTTTTTTCTTAAAATAAGAAAAAAAGAACCTTAAGATTCATTACTTCTTTCAAAGTTTAGGAACTGAATCTAATTTATGTCCTGCAAATAGAGAAAAAATTCTTTGGTTTACCTTTTTTTTTCTTTTTAAAAAATATTTCTTTCTGCAATAATTTGATCTGTCTATCAAATACATGTGAAAACATGACCTGACATTTCCAAAGATATTTTGAAATTATGGACATTAATTTGACATGTATTATATGATAATATGAACCAATCTTAGAATGGATTTCTACAACTTTTTCAGGTTTTTTTCAGTTTTTCAGTTTAAAGAGTTATCGTGTGTCAGATAGCAATCACAGGTAGTATGCTTCCTCAGCCCTTGAGACTTAAACATCTTGAGAAGTGGTGGGACTTCCGCATAAAAACAGTTTCAAGCTTTAGAGAGATAGCATATCACATTTATAAAGAAAGCACTGACTTCTGTACAAGTTCAAATATAAGTGTCAATGAGATGATGTTTGCTATTTCTATGACCCACAGGTGCTTTGAAAAATCAAGAGATGCACCAATATACAAAAATACCCAGAACTATAGAAATCTTCATTTTTTTTCATCCTTTTGAAAAACTATATGGAACATTTTAGGCATACTGAGTCAATACTACTCCAAAGACTTCAGAAGATTCTAAAAAGGGATCATTGTTTGTGTCTATGTTTAAGTTCTCAGCTCCCTTCTGTTAAGTTTACAGGAAGGGTAAGTCCATTATGCAAATATTTTTCATAGATATACTATTTCCAATAAAGAAAAAAGTATAAAGACTCTTTAGTGCAGTAACAAAGGAGTCCACTAATTCTATTAACCACCTATATACAGTATATTCTTCTCATGTTACTCCTTTCAACATTTTTATACTCCTAAATTCTAAAAATGTTTAAGATTACTCTTTTGACTCATAACCAATAAATATGTAACTCTATATTAATAAGGACTTTTTTACTGTTGAAAAATATAAACCTGTCTTTTTTTTTTTTCTCATATTTGAGTCATTATGTTTCTCTTTTAATCTATTATACAAATTTCAGGCTGATTCTGTTTAGATGAATATATTGTATTGCAAACAATGTATTATGATACAACTTAGTCAAGTTAATGACAGTATGTTTTCAATGAGAAAGAGTGTTCTCTAAGGTGTCATGTTCAAGTGTGGCTATTGTAAAATCTAAAGTTATCTTTAGAAATGTCTGCACACAGCAGATACAAGAGCATTTATCTTCATATATCTATATATGTATGTATATTTTTCTATTCTGTTTCCCATTTCTGTTGTACTAGTTCAATTTCTGGTTAACTTTTTTTCTTTATTTTCATTAAAGTTTATTTAACTTAATATTCAACAACTTATTTTCTGGTTTATTCATTTCCTGTATACATCTTATTTCAAGAGGTATCCATGGCTGAAATAATAGACATCTGAGAAGGATCTATGTCAGGTGTTTAGAATAACTACTAATTTGTAAATCCTGCAGCTGGATTCATAGATACTTTATTTTTACTTATAAAAGAAACACTAACAGTGATTTTATTTTTTTTTAAAAGGACTAGAATCACCCTATTTTTTCCTTCCATTTTTCTACCAGTCTTCACAAAGACATAAGTCATTCAGAGAATCAATCTCCTATTATGGGAGATATTAAAAGGGAAAAAATCTAAATTATTTCTGAATTAATTGAATTAACTTTAAACATAAATCCTTTATAATGGATTTTGGAAAGCTAATGATATTTTCCTGGGAGTGTGAAATACTTTTCATAGAAGAAAATTCTGACATGCTGAAGTTGCTAATATGCAAAGTTCACTGTTCTTCATGTATCCTTGTGTTTCCTGTCTTGTATAAGGTATATGAAATTAAGAAGTGTATATTGAATTTTTTTGTTCGTTTGTTTTTTCTGTGGAGAACTCAACTTGCATTCATGAACTGACAATTGATAAGATTCTTCAGGTATTTGAATTAAGATACTGTATTGTAATTTTTCATGGCAAGTGACAGAATTTCACTCCTTCGAGTTCAATTTGTAATAAATTATTAATTCATTTTATAAAAGTAAAAATAAAAGTAGCTTATGAATTAATGCCCATTGAAAGTTTGCACAAGAATATCAGATACTTGTAGAATTAATAAAGAAACGTTTAGTGTGTTTGCGGGCAAAAACAAACTGATATTTCCACCTTACTAAAATTCAGTACTATTCCTAAGAATGAAACTGTTGTTGGCATCTTGTTTCTTGTTTTACAATACTGATCATTTCAGAAGACTTTCTGTTAATCAAAATCCTCTGTCTAGTTTTTTGATATTATTTATTCAGGGGAAAGTATTACAAAGGCTCAGTAAATTTCTTCCTTGCGACAACAATGGCAAAAATTGTTTCAAGAAACTTAAAGAATACTCTTTATAAAACTTTTTCTGTTTAGCAATATAAAGTTATTAAAAAGTATATGATGTTGCTATGCTATGAAGACATGAGTGTTTCCTTTTGAAGGTATTTTTCTATGAGCACATACTGTTCAGATTATTTAAGGGAAAACTAAGATGCTGAATATACTAGGAAATGCCATAGATGATCTTTTCCATGAACTTGGAAGATAGCACTGTCTCCTGGTCATGAAAGGTCATAATGATTAGATCACAAATGGTGAACCACGTGAAGTAGATCTGCAGGTAATTAATGTTGGCAACAGCTTACACTGTAAGTATGAGTATGCCTTGCACACTGTAGAGGGAAGTTGAACTAGATGATCTTTTGAGGTGCCTTCCAACCCTGAATATTCTGTGATTCTGTGAAGTGAATCATGCCTCTCTAGCCTCAGACATTTACAAAGACATCCAATTTAGAACAGTTACTAAGACTCTGTACAGAAGAGGGAAAACCCTAGGTGTCTCCAAGTGGTAATTCAGCTCTATTAAGGTCTGAAAAGAGTTGATTATATAATTGCAGAAAGTAGGGATCCTGTAAAAAAGCAGCACTTCGTTGTATTATAGACAGGAGGAAATGATGATCGATGAAATACATCTGAAAACATTTTAATAATAGTTGACAAATACAAGCAAAACATCAGGTACATTCTGATAAGAATCCCTTCTTATAGCACAATCCTGTTACTATCTGCTGTTTTCCACAGTAAGTATTACTTAAAGCTACAAAGTAAACATGTGACTGCTCTAAACCTAAGGCAGAGCATAAGCCTGCTTCTTCTTGGAAAGCAGAGATTTCTATAACTCTTCGGTCCACAGCTCTTCAGGACCTACTATAAATTATGCTACATTCATGTTGTTATTTGAGGTTGCATATGTTTTGGAAACATGAAAAGCTCAAGGATACGAAGAGTAATTTGGGAAAAAAAAAAACACCTTTCATCATCAGACTGTGGAAATAACATAAAAACCCAAGTAAAAAGGAGGAGTTTGTTTAGCATTGTCATAGAAAACCTTCATATGTAATTGTCTTTCAGATGCAATATGTTTGCTTTTTGTTAAAGGATTTTCTTTATAGTTCTTGACTAATATAAAGATCTGAATTTGGGTTCTGCTGTGTCTGTCCTGAATAAAAACAGCTGCAATTATTGTGTTATATGTAGAGAAAGAAAAGCATTTGTAGTTTATTTCTAATCCAGAAGCAATTAAAGACAGATAGGGAGATTTATCTTACTGCCTAACATGCAGTGGGGAAAAAAGGTAATAATTCAGCATTACAGTTATGGATGAAAGACACAGAGAAATGTAATGTAGAAAGAAAATGTGAAAAGAAAACTTCTATTACTATGAAAATATTCATTAAGAAGTTTTCTTAGTTTGTGGGGAAAAAAAATATCATAAGACAGTAACTCAATCTCCTATACTACTTTTCTCACAGAACATAGCAAGTTTAATAAAGCCAGGTATTTGTGTTAAATATATAAACTGGGTAACAAAGTTTCCTTCAAGAAGAACTAAGGTATAAGGTTACTGAAGCCAGTGACACTTTCCCACAGCAGTACTGTTTTTATTTAGTAAGAATAAAAGTTCTACTGTTTTTATTTAGTAGAAACAAAAATAGCACATTATTTCTCACCTTGAATATTTTGAACCTAATACTAATGAACTGGTTTTGGCAAAAAGGATTTACTGCAAGAGCATGAGGCAGTGTAAACACAGATTATTAATTCCACATAACAAATATATTCATTTTTCTGATTCAAACTCAAAATCTATACCCTACATATAACTTAAAATGTATCATCTTTTTAATTACATACTAATTGGCATTACTTTTTATTCAAAACCAGTTTGGGAATAAGCATTTTTTTGTGAATAGAAATATTTGGAGCAGAATATATTTAATGCTTCACTAACAATATGTAGGGATTCTTTTCTTTTCTGTTAGAGTGCATTTAAAGGCTGCTAGACTATTTGAAGTGTCCACAAGTGTTTAGTATCCTTACTACTGTAGAAACCTCTCTCTAAAAGGCATCTCATCCATTTTTGTTATTTTCAAATGCTTTTTTATTTCTAGGGAGATTACTATAAACATAAAAATCAGCACTTACTTAAGAAACGTCTATTGTATTCTCTTAACAGACATCAAG
>WUAM01000334.1:7971992-7983253 GCA_024336885.1 Actenoides hombroni | reverse complement strand
CCATATAGTTAATGTTAACTGATTATAATTAGAATTAAAAAAAAAATATGATAGAGACTGAATTTTGTGGAAAGAAGTGACCATGCAGTAGAATATGTAAAGTAAAAATTTTCAAAGAGGTAAGTGCTATCTGGTCTATTCCAGTTATTCATGAAGGCTTTTGCTGAGTATATTATAGATATGAATATTTCAGAATAAATCTAGGGAATAATGTAAAAGGAGGCACAAAAACATCAAGAAACCTGTAATGTCTGCAGCGTTATGATCTTTGAATATCATAAGATGATTGTCTTAAATATACTGTTATTTTAAGTGATATTACTACCGATTGTAGCGATTAAGGAAGGACTAAGAGAACATAAGCTCAGAAAATGCATAATCGAATGGTTAAAAATTACTTTGAAAACTAGGAAACCAAGGCTCTAATTTCTGTTCAAAGCAAGAAGGTTTTTGAGTCTTCCACATTCAGGCAAAAATTTCAGCCAAAAGGGTTAGAATTTGGCTTACTTCTTCCAAAACAGAAAAATTAATACAATAGTAGGAAAGATGCTTAATATGCAAACTTATTCCAGAAGAGTATAAAGTATATTAAGTAAAGAGTTTTAACTACTTTTGATTATAAAACCTCACATGATACATGCAGTACTTAATTTTGGGTAGCTGCCTGACTAAATAATGGTTTTCTATTGCTTTAAGACACACCAAAAAATTTGCTAGCTTTCAGTAACTTTGAGTATTGCTGATTGCTGTTAAACTAATTAAGCTATACTTCAGTTGAGCAGTTCATCCTGGCTATTATCAGGACTAAAGAAAAGACATAAAAAACAAACAAAAAATTGAAGTGTTTTCTACTATTTTTTCCCTATAGATAGATGGAAGCTGATGGCTAATAAGGAATTAGAGTCTCCAAGTGATTTAATAATAATAAAAAAAACCCTCTATACATGAAGGTTCTGTCTTCCAAATTGTCATTTTTTGATGTATTTCAGGGAGAAAGGCTTTTTACCAAGGTCTATAGTGACAGGGCAACAGTTTTAAACTGAAAAAGGGTAGATTTAAACTGGATGTAAGGAAGAATTTTTTTATGATGAAGTTGGTGAGACACTGGAACATGATACCCATAGAAGCTGTGGATGCCTCATCTCCGAAAATGTTCAAGGTCAGGTTGGATGGAGCTTTGAGCAATCTGATATAGTGGAAGATGGGGTTGGAACTAGATGATCTTTGAAGGTCCTTTCCAATTGAAACCTTATTATGGTTCTATGATTCTGTATCTACATGTTTTTAACAAAGGGTATATTACTCCTTATACATCCTACCAAAAAATATTGCAAGTAAATAACATTTTTAGTCAGTCTAAACACTGATATTCCTGCTGCTGGACCCTTAGCTTCCTTGCACTATATTTGTTTCTTTATATGTGCTTTCGGAGCCTATCTACAGCTCTCTGAAGTCCTAAAAGTCTAGTGTTACTTAAAGTGACACAGAAAAGTAGAAAAATTTGCAGTCCTGGCCTTTAATCTCTAGAGAAACACAGAGGATATTTCCCTTTTCCTCTTGGTCTGGTAATACTTTGGCTAAAAAATAAGAACTGTTTATATTTTTGGAAGCATATGCTATAATTGTTCCATGCTGTTAATGTATAGCAGCTATTCTTTTCCTGTTTGTTTTTTTGGGGTTTTTTTTAAGCAGATTTGTTTGAACTGTAGCTTGTTCTTACCCTTTTTTTTTTTCTTTTTTTCTTTTAAAGATTTCTCATCTATTTCTGGAAATCATGATGCTTGGATTAAAAAAAAAAAAAAAAGGAAAAATACTTGTCAGGGACAGACAGAAGAAAACTTTCTAATTAATAAATTGAATAAACAGCTTTGTATTTATAATCATGCTTCACAGGTAGATCAATTACTCAATTACTACTTCTAGAGGCAAAAAAAATGTGCTACAAAATCACAAAAAACACTACAAGAAAAATCCCTTCCAAATAACCTCATTTCTATTTGTTACGATAGCATGAAAATAAAGAACAAACTAGATGAACTTCAAACAAACAAATGCAATTTATTTCTTTTTGTATTCTTTTGAATGAGTTAAAGTATTCATCTAATTGCTGAGAACCAAACTCACTCAATTCCTACAGAAGACAAAAGTCACAGTATTCAATCCTTCTTCATCTCATATGACACTGTGTGCTAGGGAGAGTTCTTTTCATTAAATGTCAGGTTGTGTTCATCTCATCATGTTCTCTTTCTTCTACCTTTCCTTTAGGCGTATAAAGTTGCAGGCATAAGATGGATCAAGGGAAAAAACACTCAACCATTCTGTCCCAAGGCCTGTGCATAGATATGTTGCCTTTCATACCAGAAAAGTTCAAAAGCACAGCTGAGTCACATAGTAATTTTGCTATCCATTCTCTTCAGAACTGAGAATTAATTGCCCTTTTTGCAATATTTTTTCCTGATTTTTCTCTGTTGGTTGCTTCTTCTACATTGGCTGTGTATGCATTAAGTTCTGAACTTGTTAAAGTGTGAGCTTCTTTAAATACTGCTTAGGCTTATAAAGATTCAGTATGTTTCCAAGAATAGCAGTCTTTTTTCTGTGTTCTTTTGTGTTACAAAGCAGTATGTAACCAAAGAGAAAAGGAGAAGCAAGTGGTATTGGTGTTCAAAGAAGAGCACTCCCACCTCATGGGTAAAACAAAAGGGGCAGAACAAAGAGAGAAGATTAAAAAAAAAAACAACAACCCACCCCAAAAAACCCAAAACCAACACAGGAAGCTTGGAGAGGCTCGTATATGGTGGACAGCTTTTAAAACATAAAAAAGGACTAAAAGAAAGACATGAAAGGTTATAAAATAGAATATGTGGTAGTGAGGAAGAAATACATTATTTTTACTACACGCTACTCATTCCACAGTTTAAGGTTTGATGTTTTAGCACAGTTTCATGGACATTTCTAAGTGCACCACCTGAAACATGTTTCCTTGTCTTCTATCTCTGCTTAATGCTGCAGTTCCAGAAAAGTCTAAAGCTCTGAAATACAGATTATTGCCAATGCTACTAATTTAGCAGGTCCAATTTTCATTAGGAAACTAAAAGCTCTTTGCTTACCTACAGTCGGGAAAAATGGATAAAGAGTGGTATCTATGTTTTCACACAAGTATGAATAGAATCCAGACATCATGCATTAGCGCATTTTCCTCATTAAAGCACAATGTTCTCTCAGATTGACCCGAGTGCCATGCTTAGCCTGCCATCTGAAAGGCAGCTGCTTTGATAATTACTCTTTGAATGTAAGTTCAGAAATAAAAACAATTCCATTAGCTAAGTTTGAACTATATATGTAAGCCATTCTTAGTAACAGTTTACACAGTTAGTGTTTCCTTCTCTGCTTATTTGAGACTCTGAAATTCTGGTGTCTTTTGTTAAGGGTTAATTGAAGAGACCATATGGGAAATGACTGGATTAGAGATGCACTTAAATTGTTAATTGTGCAGACATTAAGTGTTAAAAGTTACATCTTTCTTTTGACATTAAGTTTTCATCATTTTACACTGGGAAAAATAACTATTACTTGTCTCATGGGACTTACTATTTATGGTATTCTCCCATGGTTGAAAAGAAATGGTGGCAGAAAGAAAATAACTGCAGTCAGGATATGAGTTCAGACTCTTTTTTTTATGTGGATCAAGGATAAATTTTACACAACCTGGGAAAATATTCTGAGAAGTTAAAATTATCTCAGCAGGATTTTTCCTGTCCTTGGAATATAGTATAGGAGGGTATGACAAAATTCAGAAGAAAACAAGAGGCTGACAAATCAACGCTACCTAGTTTTTTGACCCTATGTTTTCACCCTTAAAACATTAATTTTATCAAGTATTGAACTCCAAGTGAATAGACAGGAGCAGTATCCTGAAGTGTCAATCTAGCAGAAAAAAAAAAAAAAAAAAAAAAAGGTTAGGCTTTAAACTACTAAAAGACAAAAGTTTAGGCTTTAAACATGGCCATGGAGAAGAAGCAGTAGTATTTTAAGGGAGAAAACTGAAATTAATCAACACAAATCAGGGAGATATTTCATCTGGCATATTGACAAGGTAAGATTAGAAACAGCAGTGTTTATATACTAGTTTGAGAAATCTTGGAAATAAAATGAAGATTTACCAATTATGACTTTAGATTTGAAATCAGACTTTACAGAAAATACTAGTAACAGTAGTTACACTTGGACCAGAGGTACTGAAGGCTCAGCTGTTTAGGAAGAAGAGCTATAGGTGAAAAAATGGTTGAATACCACACATGGAAGAAGTGTCCAGCATTAACAAAAAAAACCCCAACAAATCCAAAAAAAGCCAAGACTAGAATATAACTATGTGAAGCACCTATTATGTGATAGTAAAACTGTATCATTTCCAAGACAGGAAATCTGCTCTAGATCTCCAGTATTATTTACAAATACTGATATCAAATGGAGAAGTAAGCAAAACCAGAAAATACGGGACAATGGAAAACTGTCATTTCTTAGGTATAAACTGAAAAAGCACCATCTAATTTATAGATAGTTCTGGAAAACAATTATTAAATCTTTTGATGCAAAGCAACCAACAGATCAACGGCAAGGTTTACTATTTTAATCTTAGCATTGAGTATTGTATCAAAGCACCAGTCACATATACCACAGTTGAAAAAAATAGTGCTTGTGATCATACCGACCATTTTAGACCAAAATAAATGTATCATTTATTGCTTCTATTAGTAATGTTGTAGAAAGGAAAACTTTGATTAGTTGAGGAAACCTGTAGTGAGGTTGATAGAAATGGAGACTGATTAATACTATCCATCTTGCAAGAGGTAGAACAGGGAAAATTAAGCTTCAGAAATTGTTTCCCTTTCTCAAATTAAAGGAGATCTGGTCTTTGAGTTTTCAGTACATTGTACATTAATCACAGTATTTTTTCTGTCAAATTCTTTCAGTACTTTTTTTTGTATTAATCTTTTCAACATGCATAGTTACTTCCTCTGACATGTATGATAGTATTTCAGCCTAAAGGAAGAAGGATAAATTGTTTCTTTGTATCACTAAAAATGTCTTTCAGGAGTTTAGTGATAAATTTTTCTTTAGTTTTTTATTGGTTACGAATATCAGAAAGAACTATAACACTGCCCTACCTTAGATTAGATAAATTTGCTATAGATTAAAAATAAAAAGGAAGTATGGATTGAGAAAGGGTAAGAAAAGAAGATTTCTTACTCTCTAGCATCCTCCAGATATAATTTTATGAAATTCCCTAGAAATTATAATACTATGCCACTAGGGAAAACATCACTAGGTTGTTTTCTTTTTAGTCTTTTCTCTTTAAAGAGTCTCCTTGTGGCTTATAGTTCTGTATAGTTTATGGTCTTTTATGCTATGTAGGTTAAAAACTATTAGTTATTTCTTGTGATTCCAAAAAATTTGGTTTCATAACCCAGATGGTCTCTGTTAATCTCATGTTGTACATTCAAAAAAAGTAATCTATTAAAAACAAACACAAGCCACAGTCCTCAAAATATACACTCTTTATGACACAAAAGTTGCACTTTGTGTTTGACAGTAATTTATTAGTTACCTTAAAAATTCTTCAGTTTAAACCATCAGTAGATTAGCAATTAATCTAAGATAAAGGAGACAGTGCTTTAATTCAGGCATAGCTTTATGATATTTTGAGATGTTATTTTAAAATAAGCAGGAAGAACAAATGCTTCAAAATAATTGTTCACCCAATCCCATCAAAAACACTGAAAGGTGAATCTTATGAAAATGCAGAGCAATTTTACTTTAGAACTTAAAAAGAGTACCCGGCATGCATAAACCATGATTCTTATGAAGTATTTAAATATTAAAAAGTCAAAATCCTTCATTTGACAGTGTCTGACCTTTAAGATTATCTGCTCCTAAAATACATCTTACCTATCAACCAAAACTTTAATCACTTTCTCATTTCAGATATTGAAAGAAAGATTCCATTTAAATCAAGCAAAGGTCATCTTTCTTTGAAATACAGATTACTCACATGTACTTTTTTAAAGAAGAGAAGACTGGAGAACAAGCTCAAGAGAAACATCTCTCTCCCCACACTGACAAAGTACTGAGTCAGCAGTGTAAAGGATTAAACATAATTATGTATAACTCCCAGAGACTGTAAGGTCCAGCCCAGAAATGAAATGCAATTCAAATTCAAAATGTATGAACTTCATATAGTGAAAAAGAAATTAAATTAAATGGTACATTCTTTAGTCTTTTTCAACTACTTCTTAAACGTCAGTTAGGTTAAAATGGCACCAGAAGCATCAAGAGATAAGAATAAATGGGTATTTCATCTCATACCACTTGAGATTAAGATGAAGTTTTCCAACCTCTGTTTGATTACACTACATGCTAAATAAATTGTCAGCTTCTCTTAACTCTTATATATACATTTGTTTTACTGATACATTGTATTATATTTTAAAGCTTGAACACAAATAGCAGCAAAATTCCAGCATTTACAATATACTCAAAATGCAATTTATGTGAGTCTCTGAATGACTGAACATTTAATAAAGAAAACCAACTTCTGCTATCTAGTCTTCTAAAACAAAGTATAGCAGAAGTGTTAACTCTAGATTTTACCCACAACTGAGAATCTATCAATAGCTTGACATTTAATTATGAACTAGTCATGAACACAATGACTTAAAGTTTGTATATCTAATCTTAAATTTGCCATTTTATGTCTTCTAAATGTCAAGCTATACAAGTCTATTCGTTTTTCAGTATATTGCTTTGATAAGATCTGTAAATAAGAAAAAAAATGTAAATGTTGAAGGTATGCATTATTTTCAGCTTGCAAATTGTTCAATCTTTCATCATACAAAAGGATGAAGAAATATGCAAATATTTAGTAAATACAACAATTAAAATTAAAAGAAAGCAAATCTTTATCACACCATGCAGCTCATGAAGGACACAGTATGTACAATTCCTCTGTTAATACTGGTAGATTTTGAAATACACTTACATCCGATACAGGGGAATTGTAGTCAATCACATCAGGTGAACCAAAAGTATTTTGCAGTTATATAATATATATTATATATATTATATTGGTGAAATTGCTATCATTTTGCTTCTCCAGTTTATTATCCTTTTCTTTAACTTTAAAGAATAGAATTATTTAAAAGTAAGAAAAGGGTTTTTTTTCTTATTCAGAAAAACATTAAATTTTCCCTACTTCTGAAGAGTTTCCTGCAGTTAGAACTCAAAAAATATTTTTATTTTTAAAAAGTACATGAGCTACTCTAAGTAGCTCCTTTAAGAATTGTAACTTTGGCTGTGGTAGGTTGACTCTAAGCAATGCCAAACATCCATCCAACTTCTCATTCACTCCTCTCTCCTGCAGGCTGAGGAGAAAATATAGGGAAGACAAAGCCTCATGGATCAGGATAAAGACAGTTTAATAACAAAAGCAAAAGCTGTGTGCACAAGAAAGCAAAAAGAGGAATTCAATTATCTCATAATCTAAATTACTAGAATACCCCATGAAATGTTTAACCTCATAGTAAGAAAATTATGACATATGGAAGTCAAAATTATAATTACTCTATATTTTTTCTATTATACCCACGTTTCTGGTGTAATATTAAAATTTGGCTACCTTGGATAATTATTTTATATTTTTATATAAGAGATGTTTCTGATGGAGTTTGTGAACTCTCCATCCTTGGAGGTATCAGAACCACCTGGACACAATCCTGGACAACCTACTTCAGCTGATCGTGCTTGAGCATGGACATTGCACCAGATGACCTCCAAACTCAATTCAAGTCTAAACCATTCTGTGATTCTGTGAAAAAATTCTGTTTATTTGTGAGGTTAAGTGAAAAATTTCAATAAAATTAATTCAGTCCACTATTTTCACTACACAAAATATTCCTTGTCTCATTTTCTTTATTTCTTTTTGAAATAAGTATACTAATAAAAACTTGTTAATAGGAATTAATTTAAAATGTCAAAAAAAAATTAAAAAAATGTCAAAAAAGATAAAAATATCATATTCTGTTGTCATTTAAAGCCTGAGTCATTAAGAATAGTCATTAAGATATACATTAATCAGTTTAGACAAAAATATATTTGCAGTTGTGTTGCAAGGTTATGTTTTCAAAGCTACATTTTATAAATAAGACTATCTTCTTTAGTAATTATGATACATTCTGAAAGAATATTTGCAAATTCAAATACAGAGGATCTTACTGTCCTGCTTTTCTCCTTCATTTTTCTGAGATACAGAGCCTGTGAACTGGTAGTATATTTTTACAGCAAGTGGCCTTGAGCCATGAGAAAAATGGGATAGGTTAAGTTATTGCTTATTACATTACCTTTACAAGTAGTTTGTAACAGAGCTTTTGAAGGAATGAATTACACCAATCCCAATAAAAAGAACAGGAAAAAAGAATAATAGTACAACATATCAGTAGGCTAGAATCTTTTTCAAATCACAGAATCTTCCCAATGTGAAGAATGCAACAATTAATAAAAAAATACATTCTCCAGACAGTGGGTATCTCAGCTGTATCCTTATTGTTTGTAGCAAATAGCATATATTTTGCAGTAATATTTATACCTATAATATAATTTTATAGTAGTTGGCTAGGGCACACATAATTTTCCATATTAACAAGCAATATTGTGAAACTAGCTCTGTAAAAATGCAAGAACATAAATGGACATCAATGTCAGAACTCTATTGAATTGAATGTGGAACTATAAAAATTTACATAATGCAAAGAACTCTCCTAAGAGGCAAAGGTTCCTAATTCAGCAAAATCATTAACAATAGCCAGGTCTGCAGTGAATGAAAAATTCTATTAAATGTAAGAATTTACAATATATTAGTTAATGTGTGTCTGAGAAAAGTATAAGCATTTACAAAATACTGTAAGAAAGACTAAAGAATTGTGACAGAACTATTACTGAATAAGATAGAATTCTTCACCAAATAGATGTATTTTCCAACAGACATTTCCATCAGAGTTGTTTATTTTTTCCCTATAGATAATTGTAATCTAAAAATCTAGTATTCGTTAATTGATCTTGAAGAATACTTTAAGATAGAGAAAAAATGTTCAGAAAATAACAGATTGAATTAGTATCACAAGCAGAGTAATTAGTATGTACTGGGCTTATTGATTTGCTTGAGAGATGTTTCTGTTAAAGAAAAAAAAAGATTTCTGTTATATAAATAATATCTTGTATTTTCACCAGTATCAAAATCATACATTAAAATGTACATATATATAGTTCTCAACATATTTTTAAAAAATCAAGAAATGGCATTCAATAAACAACTCTGTATTCAATCTTCCCAATAGGGTTCTAATAATTTTATTAAGTACCAGCTAAATTTCTCTTATTGTGAACCTTCCCATTAGATAAATAAGATTACATTTAAATAAGAAAATGGATTATTTTTATGTGTCAAAAATATACACTGAAGAATAATTCAAAATCAAGATAGACTTTTCTTTTATGACCAAATCCTTCATATATTTGGGCTAATATACTAAGAGTTTGTCCTTTGTCTTAGGTCATGTTTAAGATTTTGTCTACTATTCAACCAAATAGAATCCATTTTAATGACAGAGCAAAATTATTAGTTCTAGCTGTCCAATTCTCAACATTTTGGAAGGTGAAATCTCATTTTTTCATTTAGAAAATTCCATATTCTCATTTAGGATTGTGTGTTTTATTTAAAAACATTTTGTCTGCAATACTATTTTTTTAAACTTCTTCTGGCACCTGTTTTATTAGTTTAGAATCAAGATGAATACCAAATGAATCTAATAGGCAGTATTGAGGGAGTGGGTTGTGGGTGTGTTTTCTTTTGCATTTGTTAATATCCTGTCCAAACTTTTGTTTTGAGTAACACATAACCTTGTTACTGGATCTTTTCTGTTGCCCGTTCCTTTCTCTCATCCTGTTTCCAAAACAGAAATTTCTTGCTATTTCTTTATTCAAATTACTAGGAATACAAATCTCTGTTTCACAAAACATGTACTTTAATATTTATTACAAAACCAGTTAAGAGATTCAGAAGCAAACTAATTTCTGCAGGCATCTTTCTAGAGGGTTAAAAATTGAAGGGCAGGCCAGTCGAAACATTTGAGGGCAGGACTGTCATTTCAGAGGGACACAGGGAGGCTGGAAGAATGAGCCACCAGGACTGCAAGTGAACAATCTGGTGGAGTCAGCAGTGTGTCCCAGCAGTTAAAAGGAAAAGAGCAACTCAGGCTGCAGTAATAAGGACATGGGCAGTAGAATGAGAGGAGTGTTCATTCCTCTCTCCTCTGCACTTGTGAAATCACATTTAGACTTGTGAATCCAGTTTTGGGAGCTCCTGATAGAGAAAAGATATTGAAGAAGATGAAAGAATTCAGTGGTGGGCCACCATACTGCTCAGGGACTGGAGCACTTGCCCTGTGAGGAGAGGCTGATGGGGCTGGGCTTGTTCAGCCTGGAGAAAAGACAATTTTGGATGGATCTAGCAGCAGTCCTTCAGCTGGGGAGGACCTTATAAAGACCTTATCAAAAACACAGAGAGAGGATGTCTACATTTTTAATGATGAGAAGATAAGAAATGAGAGTCATAAATTTTAATGAGAGAAATTGAAACTGGGTACAAAGAGAAATTTTTTCTTTATGAGGATACTCAGGCACTAGAACAGGTTTCATTTGTGCACTCTCCATCCTTGAAGGTTTTTGAGACCCAGACAGATCAAATCCTAAGCAGCCTGATCTGACTTCACTGATGACTATGTTTAGGGAATCCTGAGGTTCCTTCCAGCTTGAATTTTCTTAAGAACCTTTGTTTTTTTTTCCAGTATTTTGCCTCAGAATGCATTGAAGGAATAAACCTTCCTAATACTATTTTAGGAGGAAAAGGAAGTAGGATTAAGAATGATTGTGTTTATTCTCAGTGAGATGAATTGCAATATCACTGCAGAATAAACTGCAGCAGTTCATCATGTTCCTGAGGTCCTAGATTGTATGAGAGATCTTTATTCTTGCTGACTGGTGGAACGAAAGCAGAGTGAATCTGAACCACAAAGCATGGAAAGGTAACCTCCCCATTGACTTAATTGGAATAATTTTTAACTTTCCATATCTAAATTATTGTCACGGTTTAGGGTCAGGGCAGCCCCTTAGACCGATAACAGACGCTCTCTGTTAACCCCCCTCCCTCCCCA
>WUAM01000334.1:7919927-7934987 GCA_024336885.1 Actenoides hombroni | reverse complement strand
GCCCCTCTCCAGCCTTCCTGTAGGCCCCCTTCAGGTACTGGAAGGTCACTAGTAGGTTTCCCCAGAGCCTTCTCTTCTCCAGGCTGAACAACCCCAGCTACCTCCAGTCCTAAAAAGAACATCCAAAATGTTTTGAAGTGACGTAACAGTGATCTGTTAAGTTTTTGATTGTATATCTAAAGTGAGGAGGTTCTATCGTAGAAAAAGTAATTGAGTTTGCATCTTTTTCCAGTTTCAGTAGAAGAAAGTTTATATACTTTTTAGTTGTGGTAAAAATAGAAAAAATATGTAAAGTTAGGTAACTTAGATTTTGGGTTTTTTTAATTAATTATGCAGTCTATAATCTCCATAAACACCAAACTGCATCAAATAAACAAAGGCAATTATTTGGTCCATAGCTACTTAAGAAATTTGGTAGAAGAAAAAACCTATAAACTCTCGAAAAAAAATTTGATTTCAAGTGAACACACATCACTAATGATACTTCAATATGCAGCCTGAAAACATGTTGGAAGAACGTTTTTATTTGAAACCTTTTAGGAAGAATAATCCAAATTAAAGACAGAGCACTGCAACATATCTAGCTCTCTTTTATACTTCCCTTGGAAGGAAATACTTAGAATCATAGAATCAGTAAGGTTGGAAATGACCCTCAAGATCATCAAGTACAACCATCTACTAAATATTATGAGGACCATTAAACCATGTCCTGAAATGCCACATTTAGATGTTTTTTTAAACATCTCCAGCGATGGTGATTCCAACACATCCCAGGGCAGTCTGTTCCAATGACTAACCACTCAGTAAAAAAATTCTTCCTAATATTCAATGTAAACCTCCCCTGGTGCAACTTAAGCCCATTGGTATCCTATCACTAGTTACCTGGAAGAAGAAACCAACACCCACCTCACTGAAACCTCCCTTCAGGTAGTTGTAGAGTGCAATATGATCTCCTCTCAGCCTTCTCTTTTCTAGACTAAAGAAGCCCAGGTTGCTCAGGTGCTCCTCATAAGACATTTTCTCCAGACTCTTAACCAGCTTCGTTGCCCTTCTCTGAACTTGCTCCAGCACCTCAATGTCTTTTTTATACTGTAGCACCTGAAACTGAGCATGGTGCTCAAGCCACAGACTCACCAGTACTAAGTACAGGGTATGATCACTTCTCTATTCCTGATGGACACACTGGATTACTCAATCAAAATTAATGTGCTTAACAGCAACTTCTTGGTCATGAGCAGGTCAAAATTCAGTCTCAGTCCATTTTTCTTTACATTCAAATTATTTTAAGGATAGAATGTTCTTGTAAGCAGAGGTAATTAAATATCTGTGTTGTATTTTTGCTCACTTAGCATGGAAAAACTGATTAAGGGAATTTATTGAATATCCTACTTTCAGAGAATTGTGATGTTACAGAGACAGTGAACAACACAATTATTTCTAACAATTTACAATAAATAAGGTGAACAACCATAAAAATTTATTGTGGAGCAGTCCAGTGGCCATTTTGTAGCTGAAGGATATAAATATTTCTCAATCAAAAATTCAGATATTATTAGCTAAAAAACCCCCCACATTAAGTATCTAATATATACTGTACGTGCAGAGTTTTTGGATGACTATCCTTAAGTGGTTACATCAATTTATTAAAAAAGATTAAAAAAATATAACACATTTCCCTATTAATTGCTAAGTATTTTCTCCACATTTCAAGCTCATGCTGAGCCACAGACAACTTCCACTTCATGAAGCTCATTTAGACATTATTTCAGCTATAGGTTGTGGACATAAGAATCTTAGCTTAGTTATGTGTATTCATATGTTAAATACTGTATTCTGGAATATAAAGTGAAGGAAGTTACACACATAAGTGTGTGAGGGAAAAGTTTCAGAACACAGTCTCCCTGAATCTGCTGGGGTTTTCTTTGTTGTTGTTTGTTTTACTTTTTTTCTTAATGGATACTAAAACGAACAAAAAAAGTCAGAGACAACAAAAGTCCCATGAAAAGACCTTTTGATATCTTTTTCTGGCAAATTCCTCACATTTACTACTCAGAAGATAGTGAACTTTTTCTGTTTCCAGTCAGGATTAGAATTAAGAAAACAGAGTTAGTGTGATTTCATCCTCCAGGCTAGATACATTTTAATGCAGTAAGGAAAGAAGAAAACAAACAAAACCCAACCAACCAACTGTACTTTCATTTGGTTTTTTTTAGGGGGGAGGGCAGTGGGATGTTGATTGTGATGCCTTTTCAAAATGTAAGATTTGCTATCATTGATTTAAAGAAATGATTTAAAGTTACAGCTCTAAGCAATGAGTTTCAGATGCAAACTTTGCCAATTTTGAGTTTCAGTAGATAATTTGTGCAGAAACATAAAGATTGTTTTCTCATCACTTCAATAATCAAATTATAAATTAAACCCTAAGAAACAAACAGGAAATTGAAGACTACATAAAAATGCCTCGAGTGACTTGACTAACATCAGTGAGGTTTCGTAACAATTTCCAGGATGAAATCCATTTCTTCAGGTACAAGGAGAATGAAATAGTCTAATAAAGATAACTATGGGAAGGATAAAAACTACTTTCACTTGGCAATATTAGCTTTTTTTTTTTCCCCCTGACATTGTGATACTGATTATGATGTATTTGTGATGAATTTGAGATTATTTCATTGAAAATGAGTCTGTAACACTTAGTCTTGTTTCACTTTCTACAGAGCTAATTCCATGGATTTAATTAACAATAAACTTAGATCAAAATTAAAAATTTGTCTTTTCCAGTGAATAAAATCAGAATCAGACATTTATCATTCAAGTGAACCAGAGCTAATGTTGCATAGCTGCGTACTTTACAATAATGGTTTTCACAACAAAGACACATTGCCCAGACAACATACAATCTCTATCCTAAGATACCTTATTATATATTGTTTGAAACTGTTTTAAACTCATAAAGCAGTACAGTTTGGATACAGGACATTTCTAGAACTATTCACTGTATAGAAGTAAATAATTTTCCCCTAGTATGGAATACCCCAAAGTTTTGCAACTTTGTAGGGTTTTTTTCTTGAAAGAAATTACTAAGTATATTACAACAAAAGAGGTATCAATGATAGACATTTTCACCAGTACCCACAACATAAGGCTAAAAGAATCCAAGTCTTCAACTATATTTTCAAGTACAGTCAGTAAAATTAGCTGTGTAATTGTCACTATTCTTAGATACAGCAACAAATTAGATCCCAATGTTAAATATTAATAATCCTATCTTTCCCATTCTTGCTGTTTTGCACTGCTTTTAGTCTTAAACTTCAAGTGTGCAGTTCAGAATGCTATCAAGATCTGTTACAGAGATACTGTGGAAATTGTTCACAGCCAATGAAAACCATTCTGTCCCTGTATTCACTGGACCTCTCACAGAAAAAAAATACTTCTTGAAAAGTGAAGTTTTGCTCTATCTGTTTTGACAATTTTACTAGTGTTTGTGAAGTTTCACATAGCTATGTGTCTGAAAACTCCAAGCTATTCTTCTTTGTGAGGTTTCCATTTTCCTGAAAATCAGTAAATAAAAAATGAACATGTCATCTTCATGTTTGACTGTTTTGTTTGGCTTTTTGCATCATATATTTTGTGCATCTGTGCTACAGGTGTCTATTGACTACAACAGTTTTCTGATATTATTTTAAAGCAATTGTAAAGTAAGTTTAAACTAGTAGTATATATGGGTTTGTACATCCATTTCTTAACATCAGTTGCTAATGTTCTTCTAACTTTTCCTCACAGAAGAATCTCCTGTGCATTTTGCAATAATGAAGAAAAACAAAATAAACCCAACAGTTTCCTTTAAAGAGATTAGCAGCAGACACTGAACCTTTATTCTGGCTTTCACATGAACATTGTCCTGAACAAATACTAAAACCCTACCAGAAGCTTAGAATACTCAGAACTCTGCAAAAGTCCTATATTTATCTGCAATTAATGCAGGCTATCATTCTTGAAAATCCCCTTCCAGATAGCCTACAAGAAGAAGCAAGCATCATTACAGGAAAATAACTAGTAAGTTATTAAAGGTGAAACTGACCCTTTTGAAAAAGATCCTAATAATGTTTAAATAGAAGGGATTTTTTATGTCAGGTTAATTCACACTTCTTGCAAGACAAAGAGAGTATTACATTTGCATTATAAGTATAATATTTTCAAGGGTGGGGGAACAGACATGCTTCAAATTTTTTTAGTTTGTGGTGGGTTTTTTCTCTTCTTTTTTTCAGAATTAGAACAGGCATTCAGTAGTCTTTCCCATGTGACTACACTTCTTGAAAACCTGTTACAGACTTTTTAAAGTATGAATGGAAAACAGGAATTAGAAGGGAACTCCATGTAAGGGTAAAGGGAGTAAATGCACTCTAATACTAAATAGATGCTTTTCTCTTAAACATATAGATACTGTGAATTAACTAAAAAAATCTTCCTTATCTAATGCTAGACAAGTTTTTTTTATAGGCATTGGGGCAGGGGAGGTTAAGTTTTGGTTTTTTAAGGCCTGTCCAATCTCTTATGATTTATCTTCAGTCATTTTCATTAGTACATCTTTCATTCTATTTGCACTGGTTTATTTAATATATCTAATCTAACTACCTAATCTGTTTTTCATTTGGAAAGCTGAATGTTTAATTAGTTTAATTCCAGGCAGGTTTTTGTTCTTTTTTTTCCCTCAGGTATAGGTAATCTAGATGTTCTGAAAAACATTGTATTTCCCATGCTTTTTCATTTTCTTCCACTTGAGGCCCAAGGAGCTTCCAAAATTCTTAGTTAGTAGCATCCTTCAGATCGCCAGATCACATCTGATATCCCATGGCCATTGGTGGATCAAAGTTCTATTTGCCAGTTTTCCTGTTAGTTACTTATAGGTCTCATCATAAGCCAACTGAACTACTAAATAGTTAAAGAGCAACTCATTAATGACTGTTATTTTGGGACTACATTTTCTTTTTTGATTGTAATATTTTAACTGTGTCTGCTTTGAAATTTGTTTTTAAAACTCACCAGATATGCATTCTCTTGGTTGCCATCTGATCAGCATCTTCAAAGATGAAACTTCTGTGCATTTAAGCCATATATATTATTATTAAGTGTAGGAAAGACCATCTTATTTAAAGTCTGTCCCTTCAAGCTATCCCAGAGCTGACCATTTTGACCATGAAATGCTAATTTGTCTGTTTTGCTAGGGCTTTCACAGCGTGATCCAGCATAGTGTAGGTCAGCCTGGCTTTCAGCCTGTGTATTTTATAAGGCTCTAAATCTGCCTGTCAAGAGAAAGGACAGAGAGGTAACGACTGCTAGTTAAATCAAATCTTTTTGACTAAATTGGGCAAATTTGGTTAGCCTCTGATGCACCCTGGCCCAGGTCTACGTCAACAAGAATAATTGTGTACAATCAAGGCTAAGCTTGTGTGTGAACAAAACACAGTCCAAGAATACCACAGAACATGTTGTCTGCAACACATCTTTATATGGATGAAAGGGTGTTATTCAGACTTGATGTGCAGACATGGCTGTAAACATGCACTAGGATTTTTTCATTATAAAAAATCTTAAAGAAGAGTCTAAGCCTAATAAATTAAAAGAAATTTCTGGTTATTTTAGGTATGAATTTCAGATTTTCAATATATTCAGCTTGAATTTATATCTCCAAGATTTTTGAATTTTATTTGAAAAAAAAAGATGTTATGAATCTAGGAATCACAGATCTGTTGTTTTTAATATAGACTTTCAGTAAATAGCATTGCAGTTATCATTACTTGTAATCTTAACAGTTTTTATAAGTATTAGTCTTCTTGTAAAAACTCTGTTACCTACACTGAAAGCATAATTTCCCACTACTATAGACAGGAAAGTAAATAAATTTCCTAAATTTAATTGATTGTATGACAGAAAATGAGAAATTTAATTCGGCTTAGTTTAATAATTTCAATACCAATTTAATTCAGACACAGCATTTTTTTTAAATTAAGGTTTTCAGATTGTTCTAAGTTTCTATATAAATTGCATTATAGTACTTTTTTAAAAAACAAAACAAAACCAAAACAACACAAGAAAACAGAAATCTGACACTTAAAAACAATCATCCATGATTAATAATGTCATTTTTGTTATCTTCTTTCTTTGAGGCTGGGCCTTAACCTAGCTCTGTTCAGTCTTGCCATGCTGTTTTGAGAGTACACAATCTTATGACAAGACTCATTTATTATGTTTGGTGAGCCACAAGCCTTCCTTCTCCATGTGAGAAATAAGAATGTTAGCAGTCTGAAATACAGTTTTAATGTTAAAAAGGTAATATTTTCAGCTATGCAATGATATGATTAGCATGGCATACATTACAGCCCAGCATCAACTACTATGGGAATATGTTGCCTGTTGAACGATAGAAAGGCAACCGTATCATACACTGACCTTTTCCATCTTAATTTATTAGTACATGCATGCAGTAATATTACCAAATAAAATTTAAAAACAGCTTTATAAGTTAAGAATTAGCAAATTAGCAAAAGAGAAGGTATTTTACATAGCAAAAGCAGAGTGCTAATGAGTAGGTTGTAGTGAGTCGCACCTAAGAAGTCTTACAGAGCTAATACTCTTGTTAGAAATGGATAAATAAATAAATAAATAATCTTCAGCATATTTTTAACACTGTTTACCTTTTGCACTACTTTCTAATGGTGAAACTTCTCACATGTATTAATGATGGTTTTAAGTGTCTTTTCTGTAAGACTGCAATTCAGCTACCTTCTGGGTTGTGGGTCTGACAGAACGGCAGCAGTGACTGAGTCACAAAACTGCAAGCCTGTCCTTAAAATTTTGTTAAGATTACAGTTTCAGAAATCTATGTGGGTTAAAGAGAATACAATCTCTCCCTGTGACCTCAGTAACTTGAAAAATGTTTTGGAAAAGTGAGTATTTGGAACAAATACGTAGAAGACAGACTGCTGGTTGTTTAAACCAGCAGTTAAAAATAATGTATGTGAAAGTCAAATATGACATGAACTAAAAATCTTATAAAATACCACAGAAAGATGCAGAATAACTACAGAATAACAGACAAGTTCTAATACAGACAGATGTTATGTAAAGAGCACATGTAAGACATTATGAAGTGGTATATTGGGTGTTTGTGGCAGCAGCGGGCTGCAGGGGCAGCCTCTGTGAGAAGAGGCTGGGGGGCTTCCCTGTGGTGCAGACAGCTGTACAGACCCACCACGGGGCACAGCTGTGCCCCTCAGCTAAGCTGGTTGTGCCTTTGCAAAAACATATTACTAATAAATCAAACTATTACTAATAAATCAAACTTTTACTAATAAATCAAAAATCCATTAAAATGGAGGTTTTAAGAATTGCCTGATTTATATATTCTTGAGCACTCAATCAAGAGTAAGTGTGTTTTGATTTTAATTTGTTGTCCTATCTTGGAACTTTCAACATACAACCAGAAGAGATATTCCTCAGATAACCTCAGAGAATCTGGCTTGTATAAAGCTAGGTCCATGACATGCTGGGTTTTTTTTCCTATCCACTGCTAGAACAAACCAGTTACTTTGGTGAAAGGCTTCTCTCTCTAGTTATACTTCCTTCCACTGTTCCACTTTCTTGGAGAATTTAGATGTAGGAAACCAATGTAATGTTCAGTTCACTTTATATTTTTCATTTATGTTTTGATCATAAGTAGAATACCTATGTGGAAAAAAAAAAAAGCACTGTTAAGTTGTGGCATGTAGGGGGGGAAAGAACTGGCCCTTAACTAAACACACATACAGCAACTTGGTATACGAAAACACGACATGTTGACCTTTGGAGAGATGTTTATGATATTTTTAGGATACCAACCACAATGCTGTAACCTTTCAAAGGGATCAAACATAAATAAAAATATTTAAAGTATATAAATAGATTAGAACATTCCTAATATTAAAAAAACCCAACTTCCTGAATTGCAGTGGACTAGATAATATATATATCACTGTATTAACTATATTTTTTGCCAGTTCTTAAACACTGAAGAAGCTGTGCATCTAGTAGATTTTATTGCAAATTATGTTTCTAATGTACATTTAGCTGTTCAGAATAAGATCATGTCATAATGATTGGTATTTATGCACCAATTTTAATTTTTGGGAGCCTGTTGCATTTAGAATTGAAATAACCTGAAATTTAATACATGCTTCCTGTATAATTTTCTCCAAGATGCAAGAAGAATGTCTTGTCAAACATCATCCAAAGACTAACATGAGGTAAAAAGGAATGTGACTCTAGGTAAACAGGTAAACTACTATTTCCATGTGAGATTTTTCAAATAATTTATTTCTCAAATAAAAGAAGTATGTCTATTAAATACTATCATTTTAGCTTTAGAAGTCACTTAATTATTTGGTTGATGAGTTAATCATCTAGTGTTTTAGAAAACATGTTACTAAAGAGAGCTATAAGCAATACTTGTATTCTCACTATGAACTCCAACAAAATTCATAAATAGTTTTGCATCTTATGAGATGAAACTATGAGAGAGAATAATACCTTACTGATGTTATGTTGTGAACAGAGAAGAAACATAAAAACATTTAGAAATACAGTTGAAAGAAGAAACCAAAGACATTCTGTTATGCTTCACGCATCAAATAAATCCTGTATTTTACATTAATGTACAAAGGGTAAGAATACAGCTTTCCATCTCTACATAAAGTATTACAGCTACCATTCAGCCTTTAATAAACATATAAACCAAACAGGGTCATAAAATCCCCACAAAATTTATGCCAAGAGTGTCCCAGGGATAATGTGTACCATCCAGTACAGAAGCTAAATCAGTGAGTATTTAAGGATGTTTTGCGTGATATCCACTTTATCTTCCAAAAGCTGTAATTCAGGGATTGTTGAAAAATGTACTGACAAAGCAGATATAAGGTTTTCTATTTCATTTAAAATATTGCTTATTTTGTTTGCTTTACTCCAGAATTGAGGTCTTGTATTTTCCAGATATACTGACATTTGCCTCAAACAATAGTAGCTAACTCAAGCACTTCAAATTAATAATGAAAAAAGAAATATCAAGATCTATTTCAGGTTACCAAAGCACATCTAACAGGAGCTGTCCTTTTTCATGGCTGCTTGTTCTCATTTCATTGTTTTTCCTTAAGTTTCTCTTATCTTTTTACTCATTGAAATATCTCTGATTGCCATATCTAAAACTATTTCTCTTCTGAAATAGTACTAGAAAAATCAGGGGTTTTTTTCACACAAGGATACATTCCCATCTGGCAAAAAAACCAGTCAGCGTTCTCCTTTTTAACAATATCTGAAGGCAAATTGATCAAAACAACCTGATATATGCTAACAATTACTTTGGAGACATCCTCAGGAGACCATTCTATGCTATGAATTCTAAACGGGCAGGAGTTTGCTACCTTGGAGCTTCAGGGTACATAGCACAATATAACTGTGGTCACTGCAACTCTAAGCTTACAATAACAAACCCTACTGAGAGACAGAATGTAATTGCACAGACTTACTAGCAACTTTACATGCAGACACAGTTTGCTTCGTAAGTCTAGACTCAGCTTTCTTTTGTCAGCAAAATAACACATAGATCTACTGTAAATAGAAGCTCCCAGTCTTCAGGAGTTATTTCACCCTCCTTATTGTGTAAAGACAGGCAGCCCACTGCCATATGTGTTGGATGCTGTGTCTCCATCAGGACTTGCTTAACTGTCCCCAAATCCAGTCCAAATAATCCAGACACTTTTGTCACTCTTTCAGATTCCAGTCCAGGCATGTTAAACTTCAAGACCATACTCCTTCATAGACCAGGATACTGCATCGACATGGGGTAGGACTGGGGAAGGGGTGGTGCAGAGGGGAGCCTCCTCTATATGACTGAGGGTGAAAACAAAAGGACCTTTCAAAAGAAATCATGTATGTTATGAAAATAAATAAGTGTAGTAGTTCTAGAACACCAAAAAGTAGATCTGCCTTTAAAACTTGTCATTAAAAATGAGCCTCATTATTTTGCTTTCTTCTTCCTACTCCACATTACTGCAGACATTTTTAATAGCAAAATTACCCACCACACCCTGTATGTCAATGATTAGTTACTGTCTACCTGCATGAATACACTGAAGATAGCATAGTTATCTCATGCCTATTGTTAGTCTACAGCAAGAAAAGTTTAAAAGCTTCATAAGCTTATGAACTCCACAGAAAAGATATTGAAAACAAGATATTATTCTTTTTCTAAGTAAGCATCAAATTAATAATATATTACTGTGCTATACACCAAAGTCATATAATACCTCCAAGCCTAGAGTAATATGAAAATGCTTTAGTACATTATCATGTCTTTTCCCAGTATTAGTCAAAATGAACAGTATTATGGTTCCTGTGTTAATCCCATATACGGATAAGTATTATTTTAAAAATAATTTTGGTTTAATGTTTTATCTGTAAATATGATTCTTTATGATGAGATTTTGTTAATGTTACCAGACTTCTCATCTGATATTTTTAGCTAATTTACTAATAGCTTCTTAGTACAGTATTGATTACAGCAAGAAGACGGAAATGTGTATACATTTAAACATCTGTTTCTTGTACAAGGAAGTATAGAAGCTCTCTGACATTTTGTGTTGTTAGAACTCACTGTCTTTTATTCGTATTTTTTTCTCTCTCCCACAGCCACCTCTGCATCATCACTTTATGAATACTAAAACACAACACTGAAGGAAGCAAACACAGTTTAGCAAATGGTCCCCAACCACTGTGCCTGTCAAACATTTCTGATCACAGTTCTCGCTGGCACTCAGCCTTCAGCTGTTTAGAAGTGTGACGCACAATTTTCCATTCTGTAAGATCACATCACTTTTTAAGGTTAAGTTTGTAAAGAATTATGAAAATGATTTGAAGATCATCCTACCAGGTTGTTGTTTTTTTTTTTTTCATGTAACTAGCCCCCAGCTGACTTGCAAGACCAAAGGCTGAGAATAGTGTTCTTGCAAGATGAAATAACTGCTAAACACGTTCCCAAGGAAATTTCAGAAGATGCTCTTTTTAAGTAGATGTGGTCACAGGTCTTTCTGAAGAATAAATTAGTCAAATTCTTTTCTTCAGTATGAAGTTTAAATTACAATTTGTTTCAATTAGAGACCTCGGTGGAGAAATAAGAAACATTCAGAACAGTTTCTTTACTGTTAATTTAAAACTGGAAAAACTTGATTTTATTTCAAACAGTCTATGTATAAATGCACAGATTCTCAGTGAAAGGAGTTACCCATGTATCTGCACAATTGACAGTGTATGCAGTTGATATTTGCAGTTTCAGGGGGAAAAGGAAGTGAAATACCAAGTTATTTTTCTGTCCCAACAGAAAATAAATTTTACACATTTATTCTGAATAATTTGTAAACAGTCTAAAGTGTTGTTTGCTGAAGATCTATTGCTAAGTCCAAACCATAAGTATTCTTAACCTTTACAGATAATTTATACACTGTTAGAAGTACAATAAGTCAAATTAAACATGAATAATAAACAAAAGGCTGACATTGGTAGTGGTGAAGAGTAAGAAAATAAGTGAATACAGAAGTTAACCAAAACATAGAGAGTATTTTCCCCATTGTGAATTGTAACTGTTCTAAGATTCTTCCTCCCCAGCTGTCACAAAGCTCAAACAAAAAAAAATATGCAAAACCACCTGCAGACCAGGCCAGGCCCAGAGAAGGGTAATGACTGTTATGAAGCCTAGTTAAAGGCTAGTAACTAGTGATGTAGCCCAGAGGCCAATACTGGGTCCTCATATGAACCATCTCAAGGCTCATGAATGACAGGGAGGTGATTATTCTATGAATCATCTACAGGGAACCTTGCAGAAAACACTGTATTTGAAGAGTTAGTGAATTCAGACAAGTCATGTGTGCTTTATTGGGTTGTGTACTTAAGGCTTGAGATGGCCATCTGTTAGGATGAGTAACTGATGTTTAACACCATGTAAGGGAACATGCTGGAATGCCCCATACTGGTCTGTGCTGTGATGTAGTGGATAGCATGAAAGTGACAGCATTCTTACCTGTCAGAAGAAGGTACAAGATTTGGTGTGATTCATAAGATCAAAGGCACCACAGCAAAGGAGATGGATGGTTGCACAGTGAGCAACCTATCTGATGCTGTGTAACAGTCGGGATACCAGCAACTGATGGCACATTATTTACTCACTATCTATATTTTTCTTCCTATTAACATAATTCTGATGTGCTATTCACTGTCAAGCTTTTCTTATAGAGGTCTGGAAAGAACCCTGCACCTCACCTAATCCCCAGCATAGAACACATGGTCAAAAGCAGAAATAATTTCACCCATTTATTTAATCAGTCATTAAAATTAGAAGTGCGTTTCTTTCAACTACACTGATTTTTTTAAATCTTTAAGGTGCCCAAGGCTATCAGAAATAGATAAGGCGGCAATATGGTAGTACACTGCTGCTAAAATTGTTAATTTGCTAACACAAGTGCTTAACCACTGAAGTAAGAGAAGTAAAAGAATAAAGAAAATTGGAATTATAATTCCAGTCTTGAGTAGGAATTTTAAAATATAATAATTTGTAATCTGAGTGGCTCAGAGAAAAATGGAATATGGCTAAAATATGCCCTCAAATCTAGCAATATAGACTTTTATATTATATATATATAGACTATATAAATTAATTAGATGTAATAAATGTTTTCAATGAATACTGTTATACTTGTATTCCCTGCATCAAATGTACGTTAGCTATCTCTTACTATTGCTAAAAATGGATATTTGAATAAAAGTGTGTGTGGAGTATCTAATATTCATATAAATAACATTCTCTTCTTCAAAATTAAAACAGCTCAGTATGGGTATATTTATCCGTATTCTCCTTTTAAACTGTTACATGAATCTTGTTGATAAAAAGGAAAAAGTGATTGATGATATATTTAGTAAATTTAGCCTTTGAATAATTTCTCAGTCTAGGATACTGTTATCTTACATCAGTATCAACTGCTCAGTATTACAGCAAGGCTCCTGCAGGCTCAGCTCGGTTGTTCTGGACATCTGGTACATATGATGAGCAACATGAATGCCCAGGCCTCATTTTAATGCCCATTAAAAGCACGGTGAATGGCTGACAGGTAGGCTATTGAAGTCTTGTAAGGACACACTCAAGGCAAATCCTCAGCTGTGTGGTACCAGCTCCACAAAGTGGGAAACTACAGCTAAAGACCATCTGTTATAGCAAAGCTTGTGTACCTTAAGAGCCTTTGAACAAGCATGCAACAACAGAATGACACTCTGCTGTACTACTCTTATATAGAAATTCAGGCATAGTGTGTTTAAGAAAAAAACATCTGTGATATTTGTGACTGCTAACACGCTGTGACAATCTGACTGATTTTTCCTCAACCAAGCTACAAAACAGGGAATATTCAGTTACTAAGAGAAAAATATACTCATTATATATTTTTCACAAAGATTTTCCCATTCTAAGCAGATTAAATTACCATCCACTGTGTTTAAATAGAGCCCTATATAGCAATCCTTTGCAAGTCTCTCCAGATTTCAATTGAGTTCTACTCATCAGGCACTCTGAATACAAACTGAAAGAGCTGCAGTTTTGAAAACAGTTGGAAACACAAGTATTAGGCCAAAGACCTTCAGCTAGTCAGAATGTGCACTACTTTATGTTTACACTGTATTCTATGTCATAAAAGTTTGCATTTTAAAGTGTATTTTCAGATGACATTATTATTTTTACTGTTAATTTCTTTTTGATAAGTTATATTTCAAACAACTCACTATTACTGACTACTTTGAAATAGTTTAACATTTTGAACATTTTAAAACAAGGTTTTATCTAAGGGAAGAGGGACTGATTTATTTCATAATAACTATGATGTGTGTGTCTCTTTTCCATACTGAATATTTTTCAGCAAAATCCAGAAGAGTGAGTAAACATGACAAGAACAGTATTTTCCCTGCATTTAGGTTTAAATGTTCAGTGTCTTAGATCCCAGTGAGAAACATAGATGACATCTCCCCCTTATGGAGCAAATCCATAGTATGAATATAGTAGAGAGAAAGAGTGAAGGTGATCATTGCTAGCAATCAGAAGCAGAAGGGTTGTGTGTGTGGAACAAATGGTGGAAAAGAAATCCCTAAGCATTGACTTTAATGTGATGCTATTTGAGACAAGACTGCGTATGGTAGTGCATCATTCCAGCAACCCTGATTTATGCTAGAGTACTGTGCAGCCAGAAAGGCTCCAAAAAATACCATTTTCTTTCATGTCTCATACTTACACATATTCAAGACTCTCATTAAAGATAGAAATTTGGCAGGGAAGTGTATAGGCTGGGTTCAGACACTGAATGCTTATATTTGGTTTAAATGTTTTACTGCGATCAAATATATATTCCCAGTTAAAAAGGTTCAATGCTTACAAGCAACGATTTCCTGGGGCATCTTGGCAGCTGAGGGATTACCTGTTTTTGAAGGAAGCACTGGTAGAATTAAATGATTGTTAAAGTAACTGAAATGTAGTACTTAGATTTAGGAAAGTTAATTTTCCTGTGAAAAGTAATATATTTCAGCATATGAGTTTGAAAGGCATGGGTGCTTTTCAAATTTAACAAAAAAACAGAACAAAACACTAAACTTTTCTTCCTCATCCTGATTTTTTATTTAATTAATTTTTCTGGAAATTTAAATATTGAATAGAATACCTCTAACAGTCAAAGAATAGTTATAAATTATACTGTTCTATTTGTATACATGCAGAGGCATAAAGGGGAAGATATTGAACTTATTATATGTATATGAATGTCCAAATTCTTTGCAATTTATTATTACCACCTCCTTACCCCTCAAAAAGAATTATGCTTTATCTCACTGTTGGGGTTTTGGGAGTTCTTTTGTTTTCCTGGGGAATTTTTCCATACTTGTTACTAGGTGATACCCTGCTGTACTTGAGGGTACTTGGGAGCGACAGACAACCTGGCCACAGGG
>WUAM01000334.1:7901626-7914958 GCA_024336885.1 Actenoides hombroni | reverse complement strand
AAAGGGTTGTCAGGCATTGGAATGGCCTGCCCAGGGAGGTGGTGGAGTCACCATCCCTGGAAGTGTTTAAGAGCCAGTTAGATGTTGTGCTTAGGGACATGGTTTAGTGGTTTTTGATAGGGCTAGGAGTAAGGTTTGACTTGATGATCTTGAAGGTCTCTTCCAGACAAAACTATTCTATGATTCTATGAACATTTAGAAGTATGGCGTTCACTATACATGCAGTATCAATGCTTCTCAGTTACTGGTTTTCTTGACTGTCAGATTGTTAAATGTTCAGATTTATCCGAGGTAGATAAATAACATTAATTAATATACTTTCAGTAAACTAATAGGAATACATATCTCCATAAGTGTATAGAATAATGAAATATAACATCCTTTTCTTCAAAGTAAATAATGAAATACTTAAATTTGCAAGAAATTAACAGATTCATCAGCCCAATTTGCACATGACCCTTAAACCTTAGCAATGTGCAATTAATCCTATTGGACAAAGAATATGATACTCTTTCTAAAAACTCCAGAGCAAACTTAATGTTTATCACTATGCTAATAAACAATTTTGTTGCTAGCAGATTCAGTACTGTAAGTCTTACTATAGAATTAATTTGGTTTTTAATTTGCAAGAATGTCTTCATTATAGAATAACTGTAAAGCATTTATGAATTTTTAAATGGATGAAGGTTTGTTGCTGATGTATTAACAAAGTACTATTTTTTATTAAAATAAAAATAAAAAAAAAATTTTTAGTCTTTACTCACTTATTCTATCAAGTTTGTATATCAGTGTCATTAACTACAAGAAATTAGCCATATATTGGGTCATATGCGCTGTAACACTATTTAGTTCCCTGGAGGCTACTTTCAAGTTAGATACTGTTGATTGAAATCTTGACTATATATCTCCAGTCATGCATTTATTGAGTACATGTAGAGAGATCACAGGGGCAGAATTACATCTGCAGCATCTGATGTTTCTTAGATGGAGACAAAAGAAGACTTGCATACAACTTTTTGATAGAAATATGAAAAATATTTAAATTACCTATTACTTTCAGCTAACTAAATTTTATAGAAATTGTTCATCTAGAGCAAAATTATTGCTGATTTGCAGGTTGCCTGCCTTCTTCCATTCAGCGTTTCAACTAAAATAATAGTTTAGGAAGAAGGCCAAAGTATGCATTAGACTATAGAAACTGACTTTGTTGATTTTTGGTTTTTTTTGTCATTTCTGTGGTCGGGGATGCCCAAAGGTTATCCTGAGCAGACTGAACAAACTTGCCAAGTGATTCAGAGATGGATCATAATTATGTTAACTGCATTAAATGACATAATATTTGGAGTGGTTTTCATTCTCTCTCTTGATCAGTGAGTCGTCAAATGATGGACAACCTAATTCAAATTTTCCCAGGTAGATATAGCAAAGATCAAATTATCCTGAATTCAAAAAGTACACAGTGTAATGGTTGCCATGTTGTCTAAAAAATAGATCAATTTCCTAAGAAAGGCTATCCTTCATATTATCCATTATTTGAAGGAGGAGAAAAAGAGTACAGAACACAAGCACTTGAACTGAATAAGTTTGTGTTAAAAAGTATTAATCCAGTCAGACTACAGCAAAACGCAGTAGGCAGTAGTAGGATTAATTGTGCTATACAGGGATCTGGCTTATGTAATTGTAAGGCCAGTCTCAATAATCTTTGAAAGGCATGGCAATTAAGAGATGTGTCTGGGGACTGGCATGTATTGTGTTTGAATGGAAAGGTTTGTTAGTGGGAGAGTACAGGCGTGGCTTCTGTGAGAAGATGCCAGAACATTCCCCCAAGTCTGATAGAGCCAGTGTTAGCTGACTCCAGAACAGACCTGCCATTGGTCAAAGCTGAGCCAATCAGTAATGGTGGCAGTGGCACTGTGATAACACACTTAAGGGGTTAAAAAAATGCTGCACAACAGCAGCTGGGAGACAGAAGTGAGAATATGTGAGAGAAACAACCCCGAGGACACCAAGGTCAGTGAAGAAAGACAGGGAGGAGGTGCTCCAGGTGCCATAGCAGAGATTCCCCTGCAGTCTCTGGTGAGAATCATGACACAGCAGGCTGTATTTCTGCAGCTCATAGACGTCAACAGTACAATGGATATCTACCTGTAGCCTGTGGAGGTTCTCAAACTAGAGCAGGTGGTTACTCCTGAAGGAGGCTTTAACTTCATGGAGAGCCCATGCTGGAGCAAGTTTTCTGGCAAGACTTGTCACCCTATGGGGGATGCACAGTCCATTCCTGAAGGACTGAAACCCATGGAAAGGACCCATGCTGGAGGAGTTCATGCAGAATTACATAAACTAGAACATGGGAAGGACCCACACTGGAGAAATTCATGGAGGACTGTCTCCCTTGGGTGTGTCCCCATGCCGGAGCAGGGGAAGAGTGTGAAAGGGAAGGAACAGCAGAGACAGTGTGTGTTAAACTGACTACAACTCCCATTCCCTCTCCCCCTGTAACACTTGAAGGGAGGAGGTAGAGAAGAAGGAGTGAAGTTGAGCATGGGAAGAAGAGAGGGCTGAGGGCTGGATATTTTAAGACTTGGTTTTATATTTCACTACCCTCCTGAAACTTTTGATTTGCAATAAGTTAAATTAATTTTCCCCAAGCTGAGCCTGTTTTGCCCTTGAGGGTAATTGGTGAATGGTCACCCTGTCCTTATCTTGACCTACTACCCTTTAATTACATTTCCTCTCCCTTGTCCTGATGAGTAGGAGTGATAGATGGCTTAGTGAGCACCTGGTGTCTAGTCAAGTTTAATCCACCACATGGAAGAAAGCAAAAGTCACTCTGGTCTTCAAGAAGGGAGGCACAGTAAACTACAGCCTCCCCTCAAGCACTGTGAAGGTAATGGAGTAACTAATCCAGGCACACAAAGGACAAGAAGGTGATAATCAGTATCAGCATGGATTCAAAAACAGGAAGTCATGCTTGACCAACTTGGTAACCTTCTACAATGAAATAATTAGCTCCATAGATGATTGATGAGCAGTGGATATTGCCTACCTTGATTTCACTAAAGCTTTCAGCACTGCATCCCATAACATTGTCGTAGAGAAGCTGATGAAATGTGGGCTGAATGAGAAGACAAATAATGTGAATTGAAAACTGTCTTGAGTGGCCAGGTCTAGAGGGTGGGGATCAGTGATGTGAAGTCTAGTTGGAGGCCAGGAACTAGCAGTGTACCTTAGAGTTAAATACTGGGCCCAATCCCATTCAACATTTTCTGCTAGACATGTGGATAGGTTTTGGGACTGGCTACTCAAACTCTCTGAGAAAAGTAACTGCAGCTAGTAATGAACACTTTGGAAAATCTGGCTCCCAAATTCTGTATTTATAAACCTGAACTTTCATCCTTTGTTTACTTATTTTTACAGATAATCAGTTCACTTCAAACTTCATTCTTTCCTCAGTGGAGAACAATCAGACAAAACTAAACTAGAACTTTCTTCACTTACGTAACCTAAATGCACAGCTCTTTTACACATGGATGAGCAGCTTTCATTGAAGGCTGTAAGTCTTGGGTCCTTAGAAGGACTTAGACCATACAATTGTCTTCTTCAACAGGAAATACAGTATGTAAATGTACTGCATATAAGTATGTAAACAGCAGTAAGTAGACAACACTTTCTGCATGCTTTTGTCACATGCCATTTAGTAATCAATACATTCTAACAAAGTGGACATGTGTAGCTTATCTTCCAAGTACTAAATATTTGATCAATTTTTTAAGGAATTTTTATTTGCCAATGCAGAAAAACTTCTCTTTCTATAAATGTATACAGTGATTTATGTTTATATACATGTTATTACCACAACACTGTCCATAATGCTTGCCTTAGATGTCTAGGAATTTCAACAGCATTGAGTTTTCTTAACTTTGTGTCAGGGAGGAGGAAAAAAAGTTGAGGAAGAAGGGAGAAGAGGTTCTGGAATAAACAGAGTTTTTCAACATATGTTAGTCACATTAAATAGTTGATTTTAAAAGGTCCCAACAGCAGCTAGGAATTAGATCATCTGCTGGCAGTATTTGTAATCAGGTGTGAATGTGAGGATATTAAGATGGAAGGCTTCTCAAAAAAAAAAAAAGCTTCTGAATTTTGTAATTTTCCCAAACTTTTTCGCTATTTTATGGAATAAATGAAATTTGAAATCCAACCTCTTTTTATTCTAAAGAAATACGAAGTATTTATCACAAAACCAAGTGTCTTTCTGTGATTTATTAGTTTCAATTTTTTCAGTGTTTCTTTGGTTAAAATGTTATACAACTTTAAAAGTTCCAATGATTTAATTTCCTGTTCCTCAATCAAAACAAGGATTTTTTTTAATTTTTTTTTTTATAACTATGAAATAAAAGACAGTATATCCCAAGCTATTGTTAGCTACTTGATACTTGTTTCAAATTACACCCATTGCTTAGGTAAATACCTTAAGTAATTTATTAGAAAGCTACAACATTCTTTCCTTCTGTGAAGTCTTTGAGACACCTGAAAGTCCCTTAGGTTTCATTACCATCTGGCCTGTCTATTGAGGCAATGGGATTCCAGGGATTTTTTTAGAAAAAAAAATAATTCTAATGAAATACCTATAGGTGAAAAATGAAATCTGGTTAATATTTTATCATTTGTATATTGAAAGATGGCATCCTGCAACTCTTATTATTTCATTTGCATATATTGGAAAAAAACCAGAAAAGCTATCAATTATGTAAATTAAACAAAGAAATAATTTTATTACATAAATTAACCATAATTATATCACTTAAGCAAATAATTTAATCGTTTAATCTCCTAGAAATGGGGAGAACTCGGGAAAGTGCAGGACTGCAAACTATGACTCTGCTTTTCTGTAGGGACATCAGCATGGAATTCCAGAATGCTATCTCCAAGGATGAAATATTTGAGTTCTGTTTTGCTGTATAAAATTCTGTGGGGATTCATGGAAGTGATGTCATGAAGGAGAATTTGCTTTTCACTAACACTGTGTATACTGGAGATCTATACATTAACAGGTGAGATAACATCAAAGACTGACTTTGGATGACTACAAGTTTCATGCTGCTGGATTCTAATTTTGGAAGAACAGATTATATTTCTTCATTTATTTATTTATTTTTGTACTCTCACCATCAATATTAATCAAATGCCCTAGGGTAGATGAAAATGAATAACATTTTTCCCCAGTCTATTCAAAGGAATAATTACTGAAATGTATCAGCTCAGTTTCTTCAATCTTCTTTAATTCCAGAATTCACTTACACAAACATAAATCAACTTCTAGTGGTTTGCAGCTTCGATATATAGAGTATGTTGAATCCTGAAAGTAGAGCATATGTGTGTATGTTTGCACAAATTTATGCGTGAGATATATTTACATATTTTAAAAATCTGTATTATATCCTTCCACAACTGTGAATCCATGAAATTGATTAATTGACCTCTGAAGTAAGTGACGGTTCAGTTTAGACCCTGAATCTATGGTCCTATATGCTCAAACATGTTAAGAAGCAAAGCAAAGACCTAAGCTGTTGTATATGTCTCAGCATTCAAAAATTATGGCAATGAGTCCTGTTTTACTCATTTTTTTTCTAATGTGCACCCTAACATCACAAAGTAAGAAGGTTCTTAGGGATTCAATCTTTCAAGTACTAGATACAGATGTTCAAATTGTCTCTTACAATAACATCAGGATGCATATGCTACAAAATACTAATTACAGCCCAGAGGAATAATTCTTTAAAAATGACCTCATAAATTTTGCTTAAGGGTTCGAAACTAACAATCCTTTGTAGTTTATGATTAACTGTATGCATAAATGAATAATAATAAAATGGTTTCATATTTTCTGAGGCTTACTAGCCTACTATACATAAAGAATAATGCATTATTCATTGCTTCCATTCTGCTAACACAGAGTAACTCAGGATACCAAATTCTACTGCAGTACATACATTTAAAGGAATAACATGTATTGTTTAGAGCTCAATTCTTCTACAATACACATCCAAAACTTTGGGGACTTTTTATTCCTTTTTGGATAAATAGGAAGTAGAACAAGAAGATTATGTGAACGTTACATCTAAATGTTAAATACTCTTCTTTTATAAAATTCCTGCCTTTTAATGAAATGCAGACTCATAGCAATAGAGTTTGTTATAGCATTTATAGTAAAAAAACCCCAAACAAACCCAATGTGAAATAAAGAACTTTCTAGTGTCAAACATTTTTTTACAGAAACATATAATTTTTAGAACCAAGAGGAAACTCTGCTTAGAAAATTATGCACTTTTTGTACAACTTGCAAAAAGCAATATTGTTATACAGAAAACAGAAAATTGGGCTACCTTAATCCACAAAGAGCAGAGCTGAATCCACAAAGAGCAAAGCTGAATCCACATGAAGTCTGTGCTTGAATCATAACTGGCCAGTTATGAAAATATTTTTTTCTATTGCATTCTGTAAGTCAGCAATATATTATTATGTTGAATAGGCAATATTTAAAGGAAATGGATGAACTTTAAGATGGACAGGCAAAGTTGTAAAGTAACATTTGATGCTGTCTCCATTGGCAATATAGCAATTTAAAGTGTCTATTCCAGCAGTAAAAACAGTGACAGGAAAATCTATTTGTAATATGAAAATCATTTTACATTTCATTCTATAATAAGAATCTGACACCATAAAGAGTATGGTTAGATTCTATATGCTTTGTGAGAATAAGCAAATAATTCCCCAATATGCATGTGCTTATAAAAATGATAATTATTGGCAGAGTGACTGCTTTATGACATTTATTAGAATATGTCAAATTCAAAAGAATAATAGGGTGGTTATAGAAGTATGAAATTTATTTAGAGATCTCACTTTTAAATGCTAATAAATATTAAATATCTTAATTCTTTAATTATGCCAATTCACCTTGTTTTGTCAATTCTCTTTTGATTACTTTTTGTCTGACTTCTAAGTCCCTGAAACTCATACCTGTGAATTCAGACTGTGTTTAGTGTCACAATTTTAGAACGTGAGATGTTACGATAAGCTAAAGGAATGCAAAAATAATTTTTGTATGTGAATGTAACAGAAAATAATCTAAACATAGATTCCGTAGTTTCAAAGATCCTGAAGAGACAGAAGATAACTAAATCAAGGTTGATGTAAACATTCCAGGTCATAATATCATTGCTATATCTTAGCTATGGGGTTTCATCCAGGTATTGAAACTTGTTTTCCCTGCCATCCAGTCTCTCATAATTTGAAATGGGCATAAATGCTCTTCTTACGTATTTGACAATCATTTTCTCTTTTCTTGAATTCCACTACCTGGAAGCTGCTGTCAATCATGTATTTTGAAATACAGCTAGTTGTATTCTGCCTTCCATTTTTTTAGGCGCCAGACTCTATCGAATATCAAAGCTGAAATATTCATTTCACTCTCCAGTCTTTGGATTTTGTTACAGTTTTGTTGTAAATGTTTGGACATCTCTACTCCAATAACAATAATTATCAATTCAGCCCCTACATATGCTTCAATGAACTCCTAACAGTGTCTTCTCATTAATATTTTTTTTTGCCATCTCTATTTTTTCTCTTTCTTTGAATTTACTCACTGAACATGAACTAGGCACACACAAAAGTAAAAAGAGTATTATCAGTCCACAATAACTTAGAGCCTAAATAAATTTCTAACCTCTAGGAGGCTTTTCTCAGTCTATTCCTGATTAGATAATTGTTTCAGTGTGCACATTGATGTGATTATCTACTACAGACTCCTATAAATTAGTTAAATGAAACAGAAGAGAGAGAAGAGGAAGTAATCATTATTTTAGTTACCAAGTGCAATTAACTTCTATGACGTTATTAAAGACATACCTTTGTATTATGACTATTTTAATGGGCAATTTGGAATACTCTTGAATGGTAATATTTCTTCATTATTAACCTTCTAAGATCCATCATGCTATGTCTAAATCTATTAGAGTAGTGTTATTAGCCCAGTAATGGAAAAAAAGGAAAAAACCAAACCAAACCAATTACAAATATCCTTGCAGCAATGTGGTTTTAGTACATATTTTTAGGATAGATAAGATTGTTGAATAGGACTCTTTTTATAATTACATGAATCACAGAATCATTAAGGTTGGAAAAGACCTCTAAGATCATCAAAATTGTTTATTTCAAAAAATATCCATAAAATAACAAATAAAGAAGTAATTTACCTTCCTTCAATGTCTGTTTGAATGGGTCAGTTACATAAATAATACTAGCTGGGTTTTACTAACTTTGTATTGTTGAGATAGTCTTAAAACAAATTCTTGCTTTTGGGAGTATCCCAGAAGGGACATGGCCTGCTGTCATTGAATTTCATGAGTCTCATTCTGCTCTAAAAATATATTGAAGAAAAAAAACAAAGCTAAAAATGCTTCTTAAGCATGTCATAATTCTAAAATATATTAGAACAGTCACTAGAGTATAACATTAATAGCCATAGCTATAATAGATGCATTATAACCCAAATTAGAAATAGCAAGTGTATAAACAGAGTTGTTTTTTCTTCCTTTTCTAATGCCATATTGTTTGTTTGTTTACTTGTTTGTGAACCAGCTTAGTGAGAACCAGTTCTGATTACATAGATAAACATTATTATTATTATTATTATTATTATTAGTCCTGAGGAGAGAGACTTTGGCGTGTCGGTTGATGAAAAGCTCAACAAGAGCCATCAATGTGCAAGTGCAGCCCAGAAAGCCAAATGTATCCTGAGCTTCATCAAGAGAATCTTGGACAGAAGGTCAAGGGATGTGATTCTGCCCCACTACTCCACTCTGGTGGAGACACTAACTAGAGTACTGCATCCAGCTCTGGGCCCTCAATACAAAAGAGACATGGACCTGTTCGAGTGGCTCCAGAGAAGGACCACAAAGATGATCAGAGGGCTGGACCACCTCTTCTACAAAGACAGGCTGAGAGAGTTGAGGTTGTTCAGCCTGGAGAAGAGAAGGCTCCAGGGAGACCTTATTGTGGCCTTCCAGTGTCTGAAGGTGGCCTACAAGAAAGCTGGGGAAGGACTTTTTTATGAGGGCTTGTAGTGATAGGAGAAGGGATAATGGATTTAAACTGGAAGAGGGCAGATTCAGATTAGAATTTAGGAAGAAGTTTTTCACTATGAGGATGGTGAGACACTGGAACAGGTTGCCCAAGGAGGCTGTAGATGCCCCAGCACTGGATGACTTCAGGACTAGGTTGGATGGGACTTTGGGCAACCTGGTTTAATGAGAGGTGTCCCTGCCCATGGGCAGGGTGGTTGGAACTAGGTAATCTGTAAGGTGTCTTACAACTCAAACCGTTCTATGATTCTGTGTCTCTATGTATGGAATTATGTGGTATAAATATTCATGAACATGTTCATCATGTAAATATGTCATCCTGTATCTTTGTATTTCTAGAACAAATTATTTATAAACATTACAGAAAACAAAATGGGTAATGTATTAAAGTAATAGAAACTGTGAGTATTGTGACAGTGATATTATATACCACTTAAACATTTGAAAATGCTGACAGAGATTAGTGACTTAATATGACATCTAGGGATAAAAATATAGTAAAAATCTCTTTTTTCAAGAAGGAATGAGAACCAGAGTAAAGAAAGAAATTAAAGAAGATGGCAAGATACAAAGCAGTAATGTAGAACAGTGGTTGAGAATGAATGCTCTGTCTTGTTCCACTTTTGGGACTTAAGACAGAAAAAAATGGCCTTCCTTTAATTGTTTGCTGGCAAAGGAAATAGTGTTATTCTGTTGAGTATTTTAAAGGAAGTGGGAATGAACTGTTTGTGTCATTATTTATGTGTTCTTCTGTTTCACTAAAATTGTATAGCTCAACCACTAGTGTTGTCACTGCCAATGAATGTTTGAAAAGTTTCCTTGGATAAAACTTGAGAGAACTGTCCTTTTTCTTGTATTGGTCCTTCTTGTCCTCCTCATACATGTGGTTTATGAAACTTTCTTTACTATCTTTTTTTAATATCATAAATGCATTTTTAATATATGCAAAAAACCCTTTTACAGTGCATGAAGACATTAGTGTTTCAGATTAAAACATCAAAAAAGATATGCTGATAAACATTTCTTTCCTCCAGGAAATTAGCTTTTATACCTGACCTAGCAACAGGACACCAAATTAATTGTTTTCTATAAGGGCTATTAATCACAATTGTGACAATTTCCCATAATACACTACTACAGTAATTGAATATTGCCATTCGCTTTGAATACAATGTAAATCACAGAGTAAACTTAAGTGCTACATGCAGAAAAGAGTGTTAAGTTTTTGAAGATGATCCATGCACTAATTGCTAAGCCATGATGGCATTTTCATTTATTATAGGTTGCTCAACCATTAATTGTGTGTGGTGATACAGTTCATTGGAGTTTCTCATTGAACAAGTTACAAAAGTTAACTGCATCTGAGTAAAAAAAAAAATCAACTGAAAAATAAATTCTATATTAATATGATTTTAACTCATGACAAGCTGTACATAGAATAAAAATACAGAGATTATTCAGTACTCTGTAAAATTGGCTCAATTTTTTAAAATAAAGGTTTAATATATCAGCCCACAAACATCAAATCTTCATGTCTGATAAACTGTTTGGAGAGAAATATGATTTCTTTTGCAAGTTATAGCTCAAAACTAAGTCACAGCTAAGTGTACGTCTCAAAATTTCTTTTAGTGTGCTACTAGACTCAAATGTACTACTGTGCTACATGCTAGACAATTTCCTGGTTAAGATCCTCAATTAAACATAATAGCATATTAAAACCAATCTATCTATAGCTCCTGACCATAAGATACTTGAGGTACCATTTGTATACTCTGAATTATTGGGCATTCTGTGAGAGGTTTGGCATTCTAGGTTTAAGAAAGATTACAGATAGCTGCTTTTCAGATCATTTAATCTGTTTAATATGAGACAAGTTTTAATACCAACATAATGCCAGTGTTTGAAATTCATGATGTAGTCTATTTGTAAGACTGGGAAACAAAAAATTAAAAGCATAACCATTGCTTATATTTAAGAATAGCTGAATAAAGACTACTTTGAGGAAATTAAATTACATATGTAACCAGAAGTACTGGAATATTAATGGTTTACCTAAGGCAGTTATCTATTGACTCCTCTTAAAAACTCTGAATTCTAGACACTTCTTAAAAGAAGATCTGGGATCTTTAATCTGTTTTATTCTAAAAGAAAATATGTTCATTTTTTGAAACTTTAAGGTGGACATATATCTTCAAAAATATCAATATTAAAAGTGCACAGACATAGAGTATTCATCAATACAGACAAGGAAAACTGAAAATAAATTATATGCTGAAGTGAAGGTCTGTAACTGCAATTTAGATCAGAAGTAACAATGTCAAGGCAATCATGACTAAAGCCTTAGGAGTAATTTGATACATATTTCAGCTTCAGTCCCAGCTTTGAAAATATTTCATTAATTTATTGCCTTTACAAGTTTTGTACTTCCTTCTCTCATTTTATAGCCTGAATCATGAAGTCAAGATGGCTTGGATTTTATTTTTGTTTTAAAGCTTTTGACAGTAAACAACGTTTTTTGGATTTTAATATCTGATATGTGCCTACATCCTTTATATTGTCTAGTTGTTCCTGTTTACCACAGTGGTCTACAGACAGGTTCTATATTGAACCTGTCTCATGAAACCACTGACCTGACTCATCATGTCTCTGCTGTCTTGTCAGTGAAGTTGATACCCTGCTCTCTGCTTGCCTTCATTTCAGTCCTAAGGGTTGTTATCTTAAAGCTCCTTGTAAAGCCTGAAGTGTACAATGGTATACTAGCTCATTCCACTAACCCAAGCAAAAATCACAGAACTCCAGGAAGTCATGGCTATGAAAAGAAAATCTGAGGAAAGTCACAAAGCTCAGGACTCTAGTGACAGCTGTTGTGACAAGTAGTCATCCTTCTTGATGAGGAAGCTCTTATTTATATTTTTTTTTGTTAATGCCATTTACACATAGATAGTATTGAGTCTGCTATATACTGTATCTGTTATTAACTTTTTTGTGTCATGGGAATAAAATTAATTCTTGTCACCCTTTATGTAGCACCATGCTTGATATTCAAATCTAATATGTTCTTAACAAGTTGATTATGAACGGTGTATAATCTCTAGTAGTCACTTGCAGAAGATGCCTGGTAGATACTTTAGCCCTACCTGTCCTAGCAATCTTAAATCTTTGACTACCTGCTCTCTGAGTAAAACATTTCATGGATGTTTTCATTACAACAAGGCTTTCAAGATGAGGCTTTAACTGCAGTACCATATTTAACATCACAATAATGTTAACTGCTAGGTATGTGAAGAAATGAGTATACACCTGGAAAATCTGTATTCCAAAAAGGAATAATAACTGTTTTCTAATTCAACTTTGTTTTAATTATGTATAATCAGTTACTGTAAACATCACCTGTGATATGTAGAAGGTTTGATTAGTAAATCATAACAAGTCTTCTGGTTTTATCTAATAAGCTATAAAACGTGTATATTCTAGACACACCATTGTGAGGAATCTGTTTTCATTGGGGAAGAATCAAATAACAGCTGAAGGTAAAACCAAAATGACTGCAACCTGTGGGCACATTACATTTATCATTAGTTTACTCCCACCCTCACATAAGTAATTTTACTTTATAACCTTGAAAGTATGCTTTGTACAGCAAAGCCCCTTTAATAGTTAGAAAAAAAGCAAGATACTGTAGAGAGTTTTGTATTACCTATAATCCAATGCATATACCATTTGAAAAAGCTTTAGACTTACATATCTAATCCTAATAAAATTTACCTTTTCTATATGCAATGTTTGGGGTTTTTTTTCCTCATTTTTTGGTACATTGTTATATAGGGTCTACTTTTGTCAGATCAAGTATTTACACAAAAATGCTTGGGATGGGATGGAATGGGGGGAGGGTTGTGGAAGGAGAAGGGTCAGCTGCTGCTTTTACAGAAACGCTATGTATCAGAATAAAATAAAACCATTCCAACATTTAGGGTCAGTGAAATCAAAGGAAGACCTCCAATTAACTTTATATTGAATAATATTTCATTACAAAATCCTTAGCAATAGTGGAATCATATAATGCTAAGATCATAGAATAATTCAGTTGGAAGGGTGTCGGAGACGGCGGGAGGAAAGCGGCACTCAATGTGAGCGATCAGGCAAATCTCGTTTATTAGAGATCAGAAGGCTGCTTTTATACAGTCATCTT